>JAJIBD010003967.1:62500-249338 GCA_021461705.1 Cryptotis parvus
GGAAGCACTGGGAAGTCGTCAGATGGAGGCGTGGTCACCCCTTCCCCCTCCATCGTGAGGAGCCCGGAGCTGCTGAGGGGCCGGCATCCAGAGTCTTGCAGACGGCTCGGGAGGCGGGAGCCTGGCTCGCGCCAGGCCTCAGCTGACTATGGAACCCCGAGGAGGGCAGATGGGCTTTGGGAGTGGGCCCGTCGCCTCCGGGGGGTCCCAGAAGCAGCCGGATGGGACTCGTCCATCACACTAGCCACCATTTTCATTGTCCGGACGCTGGGAGAATGCCCCACGACCAGAGGACCAGCAAAACCAGTTCGAGCCCAGGTCGCGCTGCCGCAGCAGGCCACTAGGGTGGTGAAACAATGATGTTTTTTGGTACACTGCATTCCGCGAACAGCAGGAGGGTTTGCTGAGAGGGAGATATACAGAGGAAGGAGATGACATAGAGCCCGCAGGGTGGTTGGGATTCGGGAGGGGGAGGGAGACGGGACGTTGGTGATGGGAGATGGGTTCGGTGGAGGGTGCATGTTGGAACCCTGTGGAGCCAGGACTCTACATGAGCATCCTTCAATTAAAAAAAAGGAGAAAAGGTGGAAAAAATAAATAAATAAATAAATATCTGCAGGGCTAGCCACAATGTGTAAAAAGAAGAGGGAGAGAGATGCAGAGATAGAGAGAAAGAGAGGAAGCAGGGCTATAGGCTATTAAGACAGCCTGGGGGTGAGTGGGAGGGGTGGGGTACTTTGGTGGTGGAAATGGGGTACTGGTGGAGGGATGGGTGCTGGAATACTGTATTACCAAGAACCAATTGCACCTTTGTAATTGTATGTCTCACGGTGGTATAATAAAGAATTAAAAAAAAAAGAATTTTTCTTATTTACATAGGTTAAAATCGTATATCAATCAAAAAATGAACTAGTAAGAAAGATAAACTAGATAAAGAAGAGGTGGTTCATAAACACAATAGAATATTAGCTATAAGAAACTATAAGATATTGCCATGCTAATCAAAATAAGTCTGAACAAGCAGCAGACAAAATAAAAGAAGATTCTATTCATGTGTGGGACATGATTAAAGCAAATGAAGTCTTCAGCTATGAATGTGTATTTGTGGGAAAGAGAGTCCACAGCACTTTGATGAAGGAATATCATGCTTTTTGGATGGGCGTGGTGTTTTTTTGCAAGTAGTTTAAAATATATACACTGAAAAGTTTTAAAACAGTAGCACCTAATATACATAGTTTGCAAACCAATTTACCTCAATAAAAATACTTATAAAACTTGTGGTATACAATTTATGCTATATTACCAAATCATTAGATTATTTATTGACAGCAACTTATATGAGGTTACTATTTCAGCAAGGCAAATTTTCATCTTGATTTTTTTATGTGATAATAATAAAACTATATTCTGGATAATTTGTGGATTATTCAGAGTATTTGTTGTTTCCCTCATCTTGACTTTGAAATAACAATACTCTTATTTAGTACCTACACCTCACTAAAGTGAAGGTAAAAAATAAAATACTACGAAAAACTTGGTTTTAAAAACTTAAACAAATCTTATACTATGGGGGATGAAATTTAAAACTTTAATAAAATATTTAAAATCTCACATGAACAGTGACTCGGAGATTGGCAGAGTAGATAGTCACAGCCTAGTGATAGAAGGGCAAAGCAACACCATGTGGAGGCCTCAGAAGTAGGAACAGACGGACACATTGCAGTGCTGAAGGGGAGTTGGGAGGAATACCACAAGGAGGGAGGATGAAGAGGCAGTGAGGATCTTCACTGATAACAGCTTTTCGTCCCCAAGGTGATGGGTAGACTGTTATTTTAATTGAATCACTGCAAGATACACCATTACAAAGCTGTTCATGATTGGTTTCAGTCATACAGTGTTCCAACACCCATCCCACAACCAGCACATAGTTCCCTGCACCAACATTCCCAGTTTCTCTCCCACTACCCCACCACCTGTCTCTATGGCAGGCACTTTCCTTCTCTCTCTCTCTCTCTCTCTCTCTATATATATATATATATATATACATATATATATATATATATATGAATAAAAAAATTCTCTCTCTGCCCCCTTTTTGTGCATTACGGTTTTCAATACAGACACTGAATGGTTATCTATATCCCTTTAGGTGATAGAAGACCTTGGCTGAGAATGGGAATGGATGAGATATCAACAGAAAACTCTTATAATGTCAGCATTAGACCAATGGAAACCCAATCTATAGATACCTTCTTACCTATTACACACATATTCTTCTTTACCTACTTTAAAAAGTATAATGAAGTCTGCTTAGGTTTTCAACATGTTGCAAAATGTCACATAGTTATTAGGTTGTGTTTCAAGACAGCTCATATTTGAAAGGTGTGATCTTAGAGCTTAGTTTGCTATCAGTTGTTTCCGGATGGAAACACAGGTTTGTGGCAGGCATACCCCTTGCTACTTGTTTGGAAGTGTGTCCTCACTTAGATTTTTGTTGCCACTGAGGGATGGCTAATACTTTGCAATGGGGCTAATGTCAGGGGGAGGTATCATCCCTATTGTTTGCTCATACATGCTCAATCAGAACAAATTTTTTTGTTTCTAAAACCAAATATTTAAGTCAGTTGTGCATCTGAAGAGGTCGGTAGATAGTTCAGATAGCATAACAGCATGCCCATTTACCTGCAGTAAGTCTCAGTATCTGAATACTAATGGGTGTCACAAAGAATTCTATAGCCTCCTCCGGTCACTTCTCTTTGTAAACACTTCTTTGCTCTAAGTGACTGATAACACGCTAACATGGCTTTGGGTAGAGAGCCCCCATCCCTTCCAGCTCCCATTGATAGAATCATATGTCTGGTCTAGGGGTAAAGATACATTTTTCCTACTTTCAGAAAACTACATACATAGAAGTCCTTGTCTTTCCATCCCACAGTCCTGGGGCTTTTTTTCCCATGTATTAAAACACCACTATTCAGAGATTTCACTGCAGTACAGTGGTCACAAGCATTCATTGTTTAGCACCAGTCCCACCACCAGTGTGCCCCTATCGCCACCAAAGGCCACCAACCCCACCCATCCCCTATCCCCACACCAGCTCCCACAGCCAGCTGCAACCACATTGATTATTGCAACATATATATATGGGAAAGGTCCTGGCAAAGACCTGACCCTAAACCGAGTGGTTTTGTTAACATGGCACGAGCTGCTTCACAGTGTGCCACTAGAAGAAGCTGTAGTAGTTGTGCCTCTGGTCATTCTCCCTGGCATTACTCATCAGTCCTGGTTCATAGTCAGTTATGAATGGCATCTGTGTAGCTCATAGTCAATCCCAATGGGCCATTGGAGGTGGGGGGGTGAGGGGGAGGGGCCTCAATCCCTGCTCCAAGTTAGACTAGCGCGCCCACAGCAATCCACTTGTTTGCTGGTCCTAGAAGCAATGATGAAACTGGCCAGGGAAGGAACCAGTTTCCCTCTCTTTGCTTCCTGAGCAGCTCTCCGCAGGCAGGAGCTGGAGCTGTGGTGCGTCTGGTCATTCTCCCAGGTTACTGATCAGTCGTGGTACCTGGGCGCTTGTAGATGATGTCTACAAGGCTCATAGTCATACCCACTGGGTCACTGAAGGTGGGGGATGAGGGTTAGGGCCTCATTCTGCACTCCAAGCCCTGCTGACTTGCCTATGGCAACCCAAATGTTTGCTGACCCCTAGAAGCGATCATGAAGCTGACCAGGGATGGAGCCAGCTTCCCCCTCACTGCTATATGGGCCACTCTCTGCAGTCAGGAGCCGTAGCAGCTGTGTCGTTCTCGCGGGTTACTGATCAGTCCTGGTACCTGGGTGCTTGTAGATGATGTCTGTGAGGTTCATAGTCATGCCCATTCCTGGGGCTTATATACTTAAAGAACATGTTCTCACAACAAGAGCCAGTGAAGGTTAATCAGGGAGTAGTAGGTTTTTGAAGGTTTAATGGATGGGAGAGCGTGAGGGTTAATAGGAGATAGGAGAATTAGCTAGGAAGTTCTTGCCACTTTGAGGGAAGCAGAGAAGGAGGTAGCCGTGGAGAGGGAGAAGGCCAGGTGAAACCTTGGAAGGCTGAGCAGGAGACCGCTGACTGTAGCACCCTCAGGAATATTTACATTTTAAGAGTGGCTGCCTGGGGGCACTGCAGGCTGCCTTGAGGCTAGAAAAGAGTTTGTTATTTGCCTTTCCTCTTACCTGAGTGGAGAATCTCACTGCTCACCTTGCAGAAATTTCTAGGAAGTCTTAAAATCAGAACCAGCCCAACCCCTCATGGATATTTCAAGAACTACCCAAAATTTGTTTAGTCCGAAACTAACACCCAAACTTTCACTATTGTTCCCCCCTTTAGGATGCATAAACCAACAATTTATGCTTCTTTTTCTAGCAGTCTCAGAAACTACGCAGAAACTGAAGTCTTGCCTAAGTGGAAACAAGATCACGAAACGTCTATTAGCAAACCGCTTTAGAAAGCCACAGGTGCCCTGAACTGTGGCAGCCTCAACCCTAAATCGCCTGACTCTAGTCAGCTCTGCCCAACTGAAGAAGTTCCCAATTAGCCTTTCAAGCCAAAATATTAGTCTTAACCCCGAGGCCCTTAAAATGGTCCCAATTTCCAAATCAGGGCTATGGATTTGAACCTTCTCTCCTTGCTGGTATATCATGGAATAAAACTTTTCCTTTCTCAATAGCTAGCGGATTATTTTTTGGAGTACTGGCCTAGAAGTCAAGCTCCCGGGATGGCCACTACCAGAGAACTAATGTGGGGAGGGGGTGGGGGTTAGCCTGGCCATTCTCGGTTCATAAGAATCACTGATTAGGAAAAGAATTTCACAGGGAATTGGAGATTCCTATCACCAGCTATTCTCTGATGCCAGCCTACTTCCTGCCAGATTTGGGGGTAATTGATATGCAAAGCAAAATCAGATTTTCTCTTCTTCCCACTTAACTGCCCACATATAAAATAAGAGCATTTTGTTAGTGCCAGGATGCTAGATTATAGGAAAAGACTATTGTAACAACACCCATTACTAATTCATACATATATATGTATATATATATATTATATATATACATATTTACACACACACACACACACATATATATATAAAATGCATATCAATACTAACTCATACAACTAATATAACAGCACCCCAAGCACTAACTCAAGGTCCATGAAAACTGTGGTTGAATTTGGTCTCCATGGTATCCTGTCAGGGAGCCGCTGGGGTCCCCGACAGTATCAGGACAGAAGTTCTCTTCTACCTCCAAGGCTGCTGGGGAATGGGTAAAAACCCAGGAGTCCAGCGCAGTTCCAAAAAGGCTTTTAATAGTACAAAAGCTCTACCACCGCGATCCAATATAATGAAAGAACTCTAGCTCTGGTCCGAACTTAGACCATACAAGAGAGCCCAAGTCTCCCACCAAAGAGAGAGGATCTCACCAAGATGAGTCCTACCCAAAAGAAAGAAAAATGGGGAAGAAAAGAGGGGAAAGTCAAAGACTGACTTGACTGCCTCAAGTCAGTCCCCTTATATACACCAAAGTAATCCTATCTGTTGATGGGCAGGGCCCTGTCAACAAAGAACCCTAAATAGAATGCAGAAGGGTGGTGCCACACCCTATTACAGGTATAAACAAAGGATTACAACAAGGACTGGCCAAGAGACCCATCCACTTCAGACCCACAGCTGCGCTGCTCGGGGGCCCCATGTGGAAGCAACACATGGAGCTGACCTCCTGGTAGGGGCTCGGCCAGCCCCTGGCCGAGTCCAACATTGCTCCAAGGGTTTGCTCTCATTGGCAGAGAAAGACCACACTGGCTGAACTCTCCAGCCACTCTGGAGTGGGAGTTTTGGGCCCTGCCCTTTCCTCTGCCTCCATGCCAGTTGCCCGGGAAGAGAGAGACCCACCCATGCCAGACCCACAGCTCCCTTGGCGTGTGGCCTATATTCTTAGAGAACGCTGATTTTAGGATAATGTCCTTCCCAAGATCTTTCACATTTATACATTGTATACAGTTCTAGACAGGTTCTAACTTATACCAGTAAGCCTAGCAAGAAGCCAGAACAAGCCACACATCATGCAGTCAGTCATTCTCAACATCCAGACTCCATACTTCCTCAGAGCTTCATCCAATAGAATACCTGATCTTTGCCCTTCAAGTTTCATCAGTAAATGCTCAAGATGAGAGCCTTCTACTGAGACTATACCACCTAAACAGCAAAGCCTGACAAGCTACCCATGTTTTATTTACTTGTTATGCCAAAAACTATTAACAATTATAGACCTCAGGTCCATGACCTGAAGAATGGTTTCAGGCTCCTCCTGTCCCTGGAGCAAGCAGATTCCCTTGGGTTACACTTGCTTGTGAAAGAACTAATGGAGATGTTACTAGTGCTCACTCAAGCAAATCTATGAACAATGGGAAGACAGTGACAGTGACAACAAGGACTAATCCCTTTTCCGAGATTATCTCTTATGTAAAACACTAGAGAGAGAGAGGGGGTTGGTATAAAGTAATACATCTAAATTCCATGGGCTTCATGTAATCTAGATGGTACCCACAAGGTCCTTCTTATTTCTTATCTGCTCCAGGGTGATTCTGAGTATCTTGTTCTCTGTATACTGAAAGTGTCACACTCGCCTGCTTGAGGAAAACTAGTATGATCCTTCCTATAATCTTAAACGATAGTCTCAACATAGCCAGGGTGGCAGTCTCCTGGTGAATTCAAATGCTGGGTAAAGAGGGTATGAAGAGGGGCTGTGCCCAATCTAGATAACCTAGAATTCTTAGTAGATGTATAATAAGTCAGAAGTTACTCAGAGTCAAGGTGACTTCTGTAACTGCCACACCCTCTATCAGTGTTTACATAGAAGAGAGATCTCATTAGAATGAATTTTGGCTTAAGAACATGTAAGTAGATTAAGCTGTGAGTGGGTAAAACAGCAAAGCTCCCAAACTAGCTAAGCCTGCCATCTAATAGTATCCCCAATATTTTTACAATGCCTGGCACTTGGCTTGTCATCAGTTCCACTGTTGACGAAGTCAACTGGAGTTTGCCTGTCTAAATGCGCATCTTTGTCTAGTCCGTTTCCCAAGGTAGTGTCTTCACTACCTTACATGCCCCAACATGACATTCTGCATTATTTGTTAATTATATTAAGAAATATCATGGAATAAAACTGTTTCCTTTCTCAATAGCTAGCAGATTATTTGGGAGGACTGACCTAGAAGTCAAGCTCCCCAGGATGGCCACTACCAGAGAACTAATGTGGGAAGGGGGTGGCGGGTTAGCCTGGCCGTTCTGTTAATAAGAACCACTGGTTAGGAAAAGAATTCCCTAACTCAGGAAATTCAGGGCTGGAGAGAGTGATGTGGATAGATTGCTTGCCTTTCATGCAATTGACCCAGATTTGATCCCCAGCACCCTATATTGTCCCGGAGTCCTGCCAGGTGTGATTACTGAATATAAAGCCAGGAGTAAGCCCTGAGAACTGCTGGGTGCGGTTCTCAAACAAAAAATAAGATTTTTGCCCCATACTAAATATTTCTTTTGTAACTCCTGGTGGCTTTTTACCCCGGGACTTAGAAGAATGTTCCTTCCTTTCCCAGAAAGCAAATCTTCCCATCCTGAGAGACAGTCATTCTCCCCCCCGAGATTTCTGTCTGGCCTCTCTCCTACGCAGTTAACCATTCCTCTCTGATAGCGTGGTTTCTGGAGTCTGTACCTTAGCCATCTAGTCTCTGACGACTATTCCTAGGAGCAGTAGCCTGAAGTGATTGTGGTAGTCGGTCTACCAGGGCTCTCAACTGCGGACTGGCAAGCCATGTTAAAACTGGTTTTCACTGGAAAGAGATGGGGTGATACTATCCATTCTCTTATGATTCTAGGATATGGGCTTATAAAGCAGCTACTTAGGGACACTGGGAGCCAGCCCTCCAGTCAGTCAGATTACAGAAGAAAGGGAAGTATTCTTGTCCAAGTCCTCATATCCAGGGTTCTGCCTTTTGAGTCAGTTTGCAAAACTTCTGCTTCTACATGTCTGTTCAATATGTTGCCAAACACTCAAGGTCTAGTAAAAGCCACATAAAAAGACACCTCTTTTGGGGCCAGAGAGATAGTATAGCACATAATAAGGTATAGCACATAATAAGGGCCAGAGAGATAGTATAGCACATAATAAGCCTTGCACATTGCCAACCCAGGTATAATCTTGGCACTCCATATGATCCTCAAGCCTGTCAGGAGTGATTCCTGAGTGCAGAGCCAGAAGTAGACCCGAGCACCACCTGGCGTGGCTAAAACAAACAGAACAAGATGCTTAAGTCTCCATTTCAAAGACCTGGCAGGCTGACAGCACAGGGGTCTCGAGAGGTCCCACCATTGCTCCATTTTGCCCCACAGTTCCTTGAACTAGCCCAGGCACCCTTAGTCTTACCAATTTGGCCCAGCAAGACATACAATCTATGTCTTTGCCACCTAGATTCCTAGAACTGATGACACTATTTCCTTTCTGGTTACACTAAAATAATTTATTATCTCCATATGATTGGCTCAGAACATTTTATAGTTGATCCAAATTACTATGTGGATCAACTTATGATAGTAATTATATGATACAAATTATCTAGCAATTATACTACGTATATCCATATAGTAACTTAAATGATCCAAATTACCTTTTTTATCCTTTTATGTGAGGACTAGACAGATAGTACAGCAGAGAGGGAGCTTGTTTGCACACATCAGACCAGAGTTCAATCCCTGCCATTTCAGTGGTTCTCCCAAACAACACCAGGAGTAATTCTTGAGTGTGCAGAGCCAGGAGTAACCAGAGAGCATAGCTAGGTGTGGCTCCAAAACAAACAAAGGATTGTTTTATAAACAATTTACTTTTTTCCCAAAAGTAGGTCCATGTCTCCTGCTGGCCCTCTTCCTGGACTAAACACCAAAAGCAGACATGTCAGGCCTGAGACAGCCCATAAAGAGCCTCCCCAGGAACATCAGACTGGTCTCCCCTGGAAGCCTTAGCTGTGTCTTCTCACCTGTGAACCTTCTCCGCTCTCCGCATAAACCGACTTTTTTTTTTTTCTTTTTTGGGTCACACCCGCAATGCTCAGCATCCCCCGGTCTCCCAAATACTGGTTTCTCCTGGCTCTGCACTCAGGCTGGCGGTGCTCGGAGGACCATAAGGGATGCCGGGGATCGAACTTGGGGCTGGCATGGGCCGGCCGCGTGCAAGGCAAACACCCTACCCGCTGGACTATCGCCCCGCCCCAAACCGACTTGCACTACTGAAACCTCCACACTCCTGGTAAACCACCCCATGGCTTGAACACAGTGGGGTCTGGGTTTGAGCACCAGGCTAAAATCAGTACCCTTTTGTAGTCTCTTCAAGGAAAAGCCACAGGGGAGAAGGTCGGATCAACATCTATACCTTGAGGGGATGTATGCTCTCTTGGATGCTCACTTCCTCCCGCTAATCTCCATCTGCAGACTGGGATCCTGACCTCCCCTTTGAAGGGGTTACTGAGTCCCTCCCCCCAAGAGGCACAGCTAGGATAAAGTGTACCTGGGGCCCACTACAACACCCCTGGTTCTTACCCGGTCTCTGATTTGTCCCAGGCCCCTTGTGCGTGGTGCCACCCCTCCCTCTCTGCACCCCCATCCCGGCTGAAAACAGCATAGTCATAATCCATACTTACTTACTTCAGTCCCCTCCAACTGTCCAGGTAGCTTCCCAAGTTTCTGCGGAGCCTCTGTGCTTTGCTGCAGACTTTGGAAAGGCAGACCCAGAGGAAGCAGAATGTTGATCTGACCTCAGGGCCTACCTGTGCGAGGAGAAATCAGCCTGAGGTGGGGCTTGATCTGCAGAACACAAAGTTCCCTTTTGATGAGGGTTTCAAAGCACCGTTTCCTGGACTGGGAGCCAGCCGCCAGCTCACATGGAGACTGGAAAGGCCCTTAGGATTTATGAGCCTGCAGAAAGCCTGGTGCTGCTCGTGTAACAAAAAGGGAGACCGAACGTTCTGTCACCACGTCAGGTTCTTATGCACCGGACCTTCTGGAAATGTTTTCCCAGTCTTAAAATTGAAGGCAGATGGAGCCTCGTGGCTTTGGTTCACTGACACCATCTATGCTCCTTCGCAAAAGCTATTCAAACCCAGTGAACCCAGAAGGAGCTCAAGGAATCGAAAGAACACCCAACAAAGGAGCCCTGCCCCAGGCAGAGCACTCGTCTGCCAGGCCTTCTGGTCACTCTGCTGTGCCCCAGGCTCACCCATCAATTAATCAACAAACAGAATGATTAGTTACAGAGGGACAATACCAGACTTCAGGTAGGAGAGGGGATGATCTGCTAAATGAGGATCTGTGTTTACCTGGGAATAAAGCCGACCCTCACAGCTGATGAGAGGGAAGAACAGGAGTTTTTCTTATTAGCAGGATCCAACTTTCTAGGCTCAGTGCCCAAATTCTGGGGCATGGGTAAGGAGCTTGGAGAGTCTTTCCTCTGACAGACCTGAGGAAAGGATGCTGAGACCCAGGAGGCTCTAAGTGGATGAGAAACCTGGACATCCTAGAAACACTCAGTTTCTAGGATTCCTAAGAACAGTCTAACTACAACCAGGGGAAAGGTGATGGACAGCCACTGTCCATGAGAGACCGGATGAAAGTGACTGATGTGGGAAGCTTCTGTGACTGCAGCTCCCAGTCAGGGGCTGAGGAACTGCTGAGGCAAATTTCCTAATAAAGCTGCAACTCATCTGCACACAATCTGTGTTTTAACTGCCAGGTTTCCAATGACCTTATCTGTTCAATGAAGTTTCCTTGCCTTGCTGGGCAGGGTCTCCCAAGTACTGCCAGGTGTGGTCCGCCCTCAGCAAAAAGGGTCGAGAAAGAACCATTCTAGCTGACACTAAAGAGAATCACTTTATTCCATGACCTGCTTTCATTCTTCATTGTTTCGCTTTGAGTCTCCATTTCTAAGAGAACTTAACAGAACTTAAAACTTATCAGTGTTACAGTGACTGACACATTTTTCCTCTCTCAAAGAGTAAACAAAGCAAGTTTTTCTCCGTGGTTTCTGTTGTAACTATTCAGCTCTAAGTGGACTCAGCCCCAGAAATGATGTAAACGACTTTGTGGGTTGGCATTGGAATGAGACCGGAGATAGGACACTAGAATTTGAGTGTTATGCAACTTTTGCATGACATGGAATATTGTTCTTATTTTGATCACCCCCACACACACACACTATGTGAAAATGTAAAAAAAAAAAACCACCAAAAACAGTTTTAACTTGTGAATTATCCAAAAGACAAGCTGCAAGCTGGTATAAACCAGGGGTCTAGTTGTCCAGCCCCAAGTTAGGAGAAACAGGATCCTGTTGCTGGTGGCAGAAAAGCAAAGAAGGTCAAAAAGATGGAGGAAAGGGGCCTTGTACAGCTCCAAGTCTATGGTCTCTTATTCTGGCTCCACATTTGTGAGTCTTGAAGATAGCTTTCCTCAAGCATATGAGAAGTTCTGTAAAAGAGGCCTGGGTTAACACTCAGTGGTAAATCTCAAACCTTTCAAGCATAATAAGACCAAGGTTCCATCTCTTGTACCTTCCAAATTAAAAAGTAGAATAAAATCAATGGAGACATGCTTGTGGTCATTCATAGCCAGTCATGTCTGTGAATATTTTCCTCTCAAAAGAATTAGCTATCTTGAGTATCTTCTGGAGAGTCACAGGCTGCCCTCTGAGCACTGTATTTATATGGGCTCTTGTGGATTTTTTTTTTTTTTGGCTTTTTGGGTCATACCCGGCAATGCTCCAGCCCCTCTTGTGGATTTTTACAGGACAAAAAAGTCTACTATAATCTAGCTTGTGCCAAACAGCAAATTTAAGAGTATTATTGTGAATCATGTTTATTGTTTTAAAAATACATCATAAATGCTCAGCAATTTTAGCCTTTTCTTTTCTTTTGACAGCACAATCCTCTCCTGCTTTTTCACATCTCTCATCTAATCCTTACCTCCCAGTGATATTTTACCCTATAGGCCAGTGGGGTCTCTATTCTGGCCCATCATCATGGTGTCTATAATGTTGCCTGCATAGTTGCATGTAATTCCTCCCCCTTCCCAATTCCCAGTCTTGTCCAAAGATGCCATTGCTTTCTCAGGCAGATGGTTCAGCTCCGGTGTCTTTCTGTACCAAGATTCATTCTTTTTACTCCTTTACTACTCAAATAGTGTTGCCCTGGCACATCGATTTTCTTTCATTTATGTCATAGTCACAATGAAAGGGAGCCTTAATTTGTGAGCAGAGATGCTAAATCATCCTAAAATGCACTTAGCTCAGGGCCAAAAAGAAGAGATCTGAGAATATCCTAGCTTGAGGGTCAAAATTTGTGGTGTCTCAATTCACCAAGAAAAAAAACCCCCACAGAGCAAGGCACTCAAAATGAAACTCTCACAGCTGGAACTAAAAGCTCGCACCCAAACACAGAACAAAGCATCCCAGAACCGAAAACAACCCCCATGGGGAGAACAGCGGATTCATGGCCAAAAATATGAAAAATTCTCTCCACTATACGGAGATGCAATCAAAACAACAAGGAACCATTACACCACGAGACTGGCACATATTCAAAGAACAAACAGTGCGGCGTGGATGTGGGGAAAGGGACACTACTCCGGTGGAGCCCGGACAGCCTTTCTGAAACAATATGACATTCCTCCAAGACTAAAAGAACCCTTTGCCCAGCCATACCACTCCGGGACTACTCTGGGAACCAAATACGCGAACACCATCCCTACTTTTATGCAAGCAGCAATCAACCAGACGGAGCAACCCGAAGCCGAAGAACTGATAAAATTTGTACACACCATGAAACTACGCTAAAATAAACCCAAGGACATGGAAAAGGCGAAAGAAGGAGAAAGTTACACTGCATTATCTGATAACATAAAATATAGTACAATTATGAACCAATCCAGTCAAGGAAACAACATCAGGAGGCCTGTCAATGGAAACACACCTTGGACAGGCTAGGAAGACAGAAAATGAAACACTTGTAGGACAGCAACCTAACTGATAAAGAGGAATACTGACAACCCTTTATTTCTAATCCAACTGGGGGGGGGGAAAGGAGGAAATGGAAAGAAATAAAGAACCTGGGGCTGGGGGAGGGAGGAACCGGCGTTGTGGTGGGAGATGGGCACTGGTGGCGGATGGGGCGCTACACTGTATGACCAAAACTAAATATGAACTTTTAATTGTATATCTTTGTAATTGTAAAAATTAAAAATTAAAAAAATAAATTAAAAAAAATGAAAAAAATAAAATGACAATAAGAACTGCCTGCTGAAAGTCTGTAAAGGAAGAAACATGATAATCTCTTAGTATCTGCATTTGCAAACCATAGTGCTCAAAAAAGGAGAGAGAGAGAGAGAGAGAGAGAGAGAGAGAGAGAGAGAGAGAGAGAGAGAGAGAGAGAGAGAGAGAGAGAGAGAGAGAAAGTGAGTGCCTGGCATAGAGGCACGTTGTGAGGAAGGGTTGTAGGAGGGAAACTGGGACATTGGTGGTGGGAAAAGTGTGCTGGTAGAGAGATGGTGCTGGGACATTGTATGACTGAAACCTGATCATGAGCAGCTTTGTAACTGTGTATCCCATGGTGATTCAATACAAATAAATAAACAAGCAAACAGACAAACAATAAGGAAGGTTATTACAGAGAGATAGTACAGGGATCAAGGCACTTGATTTGCAATTGGCCAATCATGTTTCAATCCCCAGGCCCCAAAATGGTTTCTCAGCACTCCCTGGAGTGACCTCTGAGCCAGGTACAGGATTAGTAAGCCATGAGCACTACTGAGTGAGCCTCTCCCCATCCCCAATGTGCATGCGCAAACACAGACACACAGACACCCACACACAGACACAGACACACACACAAACAACACACACACACACACACACACACACACACACAACACACAGATACCAGAGAGGGAAGGGGTAAGAGACATTTTGACAAATGAAAGTCAGCAATAGGAGCAGCCAGAAAATCCAATAAGACAAACCAACAGTTTAATACCCTGAGGGCGGTGTGGGGGAGGGTGGCATGCAGGGGAAAATGAGCTCTGGAAAATTAAAACACCTATTCCTACTATGTCACTTTGTCAAAATTCAGAAAAATTTACATTAAAAGGAAGCGAGAAACAGAAAAACATAGACTTTTAAATCTCATGTAAGCCATTAAAAAATAAAGAGAATTCATAGGCAGCATATAGACATGATATAGTACAATAGACCTTAAAATGGAAAAGTTTAACCTACTGTTTCAAAATGAAGGAGGGCTGGAGAGATAATACAGTGGGAAGGGCACTTGTCTTGCATGTGGCCAACTGAGGTTTAATCTGGGTCCCCCTAAACCACTCACTTGAGTGACCCCTTAAGCCCTGAGTGCAGGAATAAGGAATCAGCCCTGAACACAACTGGATAGGAACAAAGAAAAGACAAAACGATTCAAAAGATTTTATAAGATTACTTAAGAAATATTCAAACATGAATGCACAATGGAAGTTATTAAAATTGAGGAGCTTCACTAATAAAATGACAGTCTCAGAAACATAAAATAAGAAAATAAGCACATGCAGAAATACCAGGGTTTGAAAGTATGAATTTGTGCTTTCCAAAAAGCTTTTCATGCCATTGGGACATCCTCCAGGTCTCTGAATAGATTCTTTGTGTGTCTAAAAGGAAAAAAAAAATCAAATAGTATGCAAGGAAAAGATCCTTATGAAAAAAAGGTGTGAGCCAAGGAGTTTATATTCAGTCAACAGACTTTTCAAATATAAAGGCCACCAACTCTGATTCGCATGCAAGAATACAGGAAGTCATATTCTCTCTTACCAGTTTTTTCTTAAGAATTTACTTGATTGTCAGTTTCAGACACCAAAATGACAAGAATAATTGATATGTCTGGTAGACAGCACCAGAGAGTCCATTTCTTTTGGAATTAAGATGAAATGTGTATTAAAAAGGAAGCAAATACACATGTTCTTTATATTCTGACAACATTGTTAAAAATTGGAGGAGGAGATTACACACTAATTTTTCTTGTCATTTTGGAGATCATATTGATGAGGATATTAAGATAAATTCCCTGACACTGTGGTATATGTGATATAGAGTGTAAGAAAACCAAAATGACTGATTATGATTTTTCTGTTTTTGCCCACATGTTAAGTGCTTGGAATAAACAAAAGGAGATATAGATGCAGATTTTAATAAAAAAGAAATGCTTCCAATTTGATTCAGGTATTTGAGATAAATTTGAATTGGAAGTATTCATATCACCATACACATACATGTACATATCGAGTTCATACCAACACTTGCAACTTGGAGTTGAAGTTATATGGATATTGCTATATCTAGCCACCCATCTCTATGTTCACTCATTCAGTCACTCACCCATCTTTCTGTCTTTCTATATACCCATATATCTAGGTATGTATCTACTTAGAATCGTAGTCTTGGAATACTATTTCTTATTTAAAAAGTAAAGTAAGGAGACTGGAGAAATAGTATAGGCATTTAGGCATTTGTCTTGCATGTACCTGACTCTAGTTTGGTCTGAGATCCCTGAGCATAGAACCAGGAATAAACCCTGAATACAGCTAGGTATAACCCAACACAAAGCAAATCAAAAATCCCCCAAAACCAATATTAATAATAAACGAAATAAGAATTTTTTAAAAAGAAATGGCTCATTTAATCATTATGGTCTAAACAGAAAGTATAGATCGGCTTAGAACACCTTATCATACCTGATAGGCAAGAAATGATCAAAGCCAAGTAGGTTATGTAAAACTGCTGAGGTTATATAAAAGGGAGCCAGGAGCCAACTTGAAGAGATTCCAACTGGTCACAGATGGTTCCATTTGAGCTTCAATAATGCTAACATTATTGTAACAGTAAAATCCTTCAAATATGTTAAGTCCATGCATTTAAAGTAATATTTAAAGAGAGGAGTTGGTCACCTTTGGAGGATAATAGGGAACAAATTCATTACCCTGGAAAGAAAAGAAATAATTAGGTCGTTATTCTACTTTTAAAATATAAACTGTTCCAGGAAGTAATCAAAGAGGAAAGAGGGAAAGCATATTTTTATGCACATGTTCCAACTAATCAATGAAAAGTAATGGCAGGATTAAAACATCATCACTTTTCAATCCCTACGAAACAGATCTAGGCCTTAAGGAGCAATAGGTGATATGGTCACAGAAAAACTGATAAATGCTACTTCCGATAAATGTATGCAAGCCCACCAACATTCTTTCTAAAGGGAACAAACCAGAGTCCAGTCATCTGGATTGAGCTCTGGGTCTAGCAGGCAGTTTGCAGGGAAGTGGTGATGGCAGAGGAAGTGGCTGGAATGCGTCACGAGTGGACATTCAGCCACATTGCACAGTCTGAGCGATTCTGTCGCTCAGATATGCAGAAGACCCCTGTGAATTAAAGAAAGGGACGGAGGGGAGACGTATAGAGTAAAAAATCATCCAAAAGACAATTTAAATTAAAAAAACTTGGGGACGATTAACCACTCATATCTAGGGATGTCACTTGGATGATAAAAGCAGATTTTTTTTTATTCCCTAAACACACAGGTTACAGGTTACAGTGAACACAATAATGTAAAACTTACAGCTTCTTAAGCCAAAGTCTTCAACTCTGCAGAAAAGAGAAGCAAAGACTTTTTCTTTTTTTTTAATTTTTTTATTATACCACCGTGAAACATACAATTACAAAGGTGTTCACAATTGATTCTTGGTAATACAGTATTCCAGCACCCATCCCTCCACCAGTGCCCCATTTCCACCACCAATGTACCCCACCCCCTCCCGCCCACCCCCATGCTGCCTTAATAGCAGGTACCCCAGTTTCCTCTCTTTCTCTGTCTCTGCATCTCTCCCCTCTTATTTTACACATTGTGGCTAGCCATGCAGGTATTTAGAGTTTATCACTCAAGTCTCTTTGTGTATATTCAATGGTGAGTTTTAATCTGCCATTACCATTCCCCACATTTAGTAAAACACTGGTATCTATTTATGTCGTATTAATGAATGCAGTCATTCTATATCTGTCCTTTTCCTTCTGACTAATTTCACTCAGCATGATAGTCTCCATGTCCATCCATTTGCAGGTAAATTTCATAATTTCATCTTTTCTGACAGCCACATAGTATTCCATAGTGTAGATGAACCACAGTTTCTTTAGCCAGTCCTTTGTTCTCAGGCATTTAGGTTGTTTCCAGATTCTAGCTAGAGTGAATAGCGCAGAAATGAATAAAGAAGAAAGACTTTTCTTTAGTTGGTGTCCTTGTCACTCCTGCCTGCATCAAGGGGTGGCTGTGTGTGTGAGTGCGTGTGTGTGTTTGTGTGTGTGTGTGTTTGTGTGTGTGTGTGTGAGCACACATGCATCTGGACATCTTAGGGGTGATGAAGGTGGGAATTATTAAAGATATTTATATAAATTGCTAAATGGAGGGATATTTATTTATTTAAAAGAAATAGCTTAATATTCTGAGTTAAGATAATAGCAAAATATTAGGCCCACATAGCCTCTAATAAGATTGTAATATATATTGTAGGGAAAAGGATAACATCGATTTGAGGTGCAGGGATTACATTTGCAAGGCCCCAAGAAGTTCCATGCATCTGTCACTGACCTCTTTCCAAGCTCTCCTTCAAGGTTGCCATTTGCTGATATCACTTACTGTGGTGCCATTTATTTTCTGTCGTACTTCTTTACTTTCATCAACCTCTCCAAAGGCGAGCGTCTTTCTGAACTGCTAAGTATTATCCTTACCTCTCTGAGAGAGAGTATGGTAAAAACAGGAAAAGAGACCAGTTGGAAGGTCAGGTCTGGGGCTCTAGACTAGGTTCTACTCTTAGTGAATAAATCACACAAGGATGGGTGATTAATTACCTTGTGTTCTGTGTTATTCATGGTGCATTGGTGAGCTATCTACTTTATAGAGTCCCTTCCAAACCAACAATTTATAATTAATTGAAAGACTCTTTTAAATCAAGAGAGAAAGAAACAAATTACACTTATGATATTATTATCAAGATTATTCTCTCTTACAGAAAATCATTGAACAATATTTTAGAATGTATTGAATTCTAATAACAGCAGTATAGTTTAAAAAAAATCTTCATCTTTTTAACCCGGTTCCTACAGCTAAAATCTAACATTCACACTTTAGGGCTGTTCTAAGATTTTTAAATGTAAATGAAAAAATTACATGCTAGAAATTATATTTGTGAATTTTTTTCAAAATAAAAATCTTATATCACACTATGGGAAGAAATGATCCAAACTCAGAATTTAAAACCTAATTGGAAATTGGTCAAAATAATTATCCAGAATTTTCACTGAAGTTGACATAAGATGACAAGTACACAAGAAGATGTTTGGCATCATTAGCCATTATAGATATGCAAATTTAAACCACAGCGATTTATCACTGAGTTTATCGGAATAACTAAAATGAAAGATACTGATAAATCTCAAATACTAGTAAAACTGCATAGAACTGGATAACCCATACATTTCTTGGAAGACTGTAAAATGGTGTAACCGTTTTAAAAAATAATGTGACAGTTCCTTCAGAATAAAAATCAGATTTACCATCAAACCAGAAACTTAAATTTGGGCTGTTTTCTCAGAAGAATGAAAATTTATTTTCACACATATAGGTACAAGCGTATAGGTACACTATTAACAACCTGGGAGTGGAATAAATCTACATGGTGGGTAAATAACAGTTCAAAAATACAGTAATAATAACCTTGTAGTGGAATAAATCCACATAGTGGGCATATAATGGTTTAAAAAATCACACTCATAGTACTACTCATTACTAAAAGGAAACAGTATTGATACACGTATCAGCTGAAATGAACCTTAAAAGATATGCAAAGTGAAAAAGATAGGTGTAGATCAATTCTGTTGCTGATTTACTAGTATGTAAGACCTAATTGGTTAGCAGAGAGTAAGATGCAGTTTCCTCATAATTGGAGTGAAATGTACAGAAACACAAGGGAAAGAGGCTAAAATGATCCATGTGATGATGCATTAGAATTAGGAAGTCAGTTCAGATGAGTTTTGTTTTCAAAAGTGGGTGATACGGGCTAGATGGTTGGGGGACGGGAGCCAGTGTTGGTTGGGGGATGTTAATACCATCAGTTTCAATTGGGGACTGGAGACTTTAGTTTGTTATTTATAGAAGGTAGAGGTAGATTTCCAGGGGCCTTTGATTAATATTTTTCCTTCTAAGAAGTGGGCAGTGGGCTAAATGAGTTTGTGAATCTCTGGTTTAAGTTAATATAGATATAAGTGGATACATGTAAAAACATTTATGTGGGGATGGAGAGATAGTCCAGTAGTTGCCTTGCATATGGTCAACCTGTGTTCAATCCCTGGCACCTCATATGGTCCCCCGAACCTGCCAGGACTGATCCCTAAATGGAGAACCAGGAGTAGGCCCTGAGCACAGCTGGGTGTGTCTCCAAAAAACAAACAAAATATCTTTATACATACTGTATCATTGCCCCTTGAGGTGTTGCAGGTGTGGCTGTGGTGCCCGGCTTCATCCACAAGTGGCACAGGCAGGCTTGTCTACACCCAGGGCTCTGCCCCATGGGCCCCAGTTTATGGTCTGACGTAGAAAAGACTGGGCCCCCTGGGATGAACCCAGAGCCATGGCAGAGCCTGGCAAGCTACTCGTGGTGTATTCAATATGCCAAAAACAGTAACAATAATGGACCTCATTCCCAATGAATGGAGACATCTCTGGTGCCTGTCAGAGCAAATTGATGAACAACGGGAAGACAAGTGACAAGGGACATACTGTATATGTAACAATTAGTACACACACATTTGCGTACTTTGTCAGATGAAAGGACCAAAAGCAATAGCACACCATAGCAATGCGCACAAGAGCCCAAATCTTGGTGTCCAGTAGCATTCTTCGATAAAAAGGAAGTGAAAATATTTGAAGAAGAGGTGACTGGCATGGAAAATAAAAAATTTGTTACTAGAGCATCTTATAGTGTCTAAAATTAAGAAACAGCAACAAAAAACAAGTCCCTAAGACAAACGAGCAATACCATAAGTGCATAATGAAGGGATATGTGAAAGGAATAGTGAAACCAACAGAAAACAATCCCAATGGCCACAGAAAACAATTCTAATGACCACAGCTTTAGTAAACTGAACAATAAAGTACAAAGTTGTATGCGAATTGAATCCAAAGTATAAAATAAATATCCACAATCCTACACCAATTAAAGTGTTGAACAAATTAATAAGTAAGAAATTAAAGAGAAATTCAGTATAATTCCTCTTATATGAAGTATAAGGAAAGTATACATCAGAGTTGATAAACTCACTGAAACAGAAAATAGAACTGTGTTTTCCATAGAGTGAGGGAATAGAGAATAGGGAGGTATAGCTTAATGGGTATAAAGTTTCAAGTGGGCAAAGCAGAAAAAAAAGTCCCCAAAATTAGTTGTAAAACAATGTGAGTATATTTAACTCTGCTGAAATCTATACTGAAATGTAGTTAAGATGATAATTTTTGATGCTTATTTTATATAGTCAAAATTTGTAATAGAAAAGATAATATTGAAATAAAAACTGACATCTAAAGTCTGTAGTTTGGCTAGTAGTATTGCACCAAACATAATTTCTTAGTTTTCATAATTATACATGTATGTGAGATGCTAACATCAGGACGAGCTGGGTTAAAGTACTCCATAGAATTCTGTACCATTTTTTCCAAGTGTTCTGTAAACCTGAAATTATTTTTTAAATTATTTCAAAATCTGTGGCTAAGGGTTACAGATAATTATATTTATACGTTCAGTCCTCAAGACTGAGGAACACAATTTTTTACTTCTTAACTGTAGCTTCTGTGTAGTGACTTCTTTCCAAAGGATAAATTATGGCTAAAGAAAGGGAGAAAAAATCAACCTTACAATACAGAAACTGGACAAACATTTCCTCAGCCAGATGATTAAGGTTAACATCAACAGAGAAAATCATGTTGAAATTAATGTGGAATGAGAATTCCATTTTCAGCTTAGTGATCATCTTCTCAAGAAAATATGACTCAGTCTATTAATAAAAATACCAGGAAGCCAGGAGAGGGACTTTCTACATAATGTCTGATAAGTACTCCTGCGGAATGCCAAGGTCCTCCAGTAAGGGTAGTCTGAAAGACTGACAGTCAAAAAGGGGTTTGATGCCTAAATGCAATTTGAAATTGTGGATAGAATCCAGGAACAGATACAAGGACATTAGCTAAAAATCCTGACTCTGAATGAGGTATGCATTTTTGTTAATAATAACACAATACAGCTCTAACATAATTACTCTCATGTATTGGCTTATCTTCTGGTTATAAGCAAACTCACTTGAAGAGAGACAGTTCAAGTTGGCAGTGGTATAGGAAGATTCAGGCTCACCTTTGTTCAGGAAAACACCAAATATGCAGCCAAGTGTAGAACAATTCTCTCTGAAAAAGATTTTAGATGAGATAAACAGCTCCCATTCAACACGGGAGGAGAGTTGAAGAGGCTGTCTGAGTAAGAAAACCACCCCTAAGAGGAAGATCCACAGTGGGAGAGGACGTTCAATAGAGGCCTCACTCTGAGGCATCCGAAGTCCCCGTGACAGCTAGACTCCACTTGCAAACCATGTGAGCTTTCAACCTGCATAACCAAGAAGCAAGAAGAAAGGGAGTTTGTGCTTAAAGGTAGTTTCATTACCTCAGAGCCAGTGCAAAAGTAACATTTTGAAAAGCACTTAATCATTAATAAAGGAGACTCACCTACTAATTTTAAAGCATTTGATAGGCAAGTGTGTGTGTGTGAGTGCATACATGTGTCTTACTCTTGTGCGTGTATGTGTGGGGGGTTGTTGGGGGAGCCGCTGGGGTCCCCAACAGTGCCGGGAAGCGAGTTCCCTTCTACCTCCCAAGCCAGCGAAGAATGGATGAAAACTCAGGAATTCGGCGCACAGGTTTTAAAATGCTTTACTTATCACAGGTTCAGGCATACAAATCAGCAATAGGAAAAACCCTGTGCTTAGAATTCCCGGCTAGAACCCCAGCCATGTGTAGGCCAAGATGGCGGCCACCACGCTGTTAAGGCCCAGTAAAGAGGAGACAAAGACAAGACTCCCAAGAAGAGTGCAAGCTCCAAAAGAGAGAGCCCAAAAAGAGAGAACAAGAGAGGAAGCAGCCTAGTTTTATACCCTTGCAACTCAGACCTCCCACTATTATGGGAAGAGGGAGGGTCAAATGCCCTCAGGTAATTTCTCCCAGCACCTCACCTAGGCCCTTTTAGATGCTAATGTCTTGAGCCAAGATCTGCCTGGAAAAGCCTTTATAGGGTAGAGAAAGGGGTTTCTGAGATGGCATATCTCTGTACCAAAGACTATACTAATGCCAGTTAAATACTTCTCCAAGCCTTCACAAGTCTCGTCTACTTCACAGTAGTTTTGTATTTTAGTTGCCTTTGAGTTCCTCAGGGAGCCATTCTTGCTTGCTTGGAGGCAAACAGCACTTCTCTCTGGGCTAATTACTTAGAGATCCAACGTGGCCAGGCAAATATGCTAGTAAGATCTAGCTAGTCCCACGATGATTGTGGTAGCATGAGAGAATATTTATACCAGCCAGTACAGAATACATGGTCAGATAAACTGCCACATTTAAACTACCCCCTATCTACAAAGTGATCTGCAGGAGGCAATCCAGGGCAGATGCAGAGGCTTTTTAGGCTTTTAGGTGTCCTGCAACAGGGGGTGTCGTATGTGTTGTATGTATCTGTGTGTAGTGTGGTGAGAATCTGTTGAACTGTCTTCAAGGAAGCAGGCACAGGTGATAACATTTTTATCATTACATGCCTTCTACAGCCGCGCGAATAGCCACAACCGGGGCCTTGTGCGAGAAAACAGGACAGTGATGCCTTCTTACTGAAGAGCCTATTGCACATACCTCTATGAGGCTTGAGTATGACTCCATGTGGCTGACCTCATCCATTTCCCACACCCCACACCACTGTACTCCAGAGCTGCTGAAACTGGAGTTCTCAGGGAACTGAAGTATTATGTCAGGGCACACTGTCACTACACTTGCCCTTTCCCTCATTACAGCCAGTGACTTCCAGAAAGAGCATTATGCAGCATACAGAACCCCAATGTGCAATGCTCAGACATTGCACATAGCAGACAGCTCGGTATTGCCAGATCTGTAGGTCAGCAATGAACTTGTGGGAACATGTTTAACTTCACCAAAGAAGCCCAAGCTGGACTTGGCATCTTTTTCTGATTCAGCCAGTTGCCCATTGGGAAGAGCCTATGCCACATTTCATGGCAGTCCAACTGAGGATTGGCTTGCAGTTACTAAGGACAGTTACCACATGAATGGTAAGAGCAGTACTTATGGATTGTGGTCCAAGTGTTTGATTTAAACTTAAGGGATGGGGGGCCGGAACAATAGCCCAGTGGGTAGGGGCGTTTGCCTTGCACGCCACCGGCCCATGCCAGCCTGGGTTCGATCCCGGCATCCCATATGGTCCCACGAGCACCGCCAGGAGTAATTCCTGAGCGCAGAGCCAGGGAGAAACCCCTGAGCATTGCCGGGTGTGACCCAAAAAGCAAAATAAATAAATAAATAAATAAATAAAATAAACTTAAGGGATGAGTATATTTCGGTTGGCAGAGAGTAGTTACTTAAGCACATCCAAAGGTTGTGATCTAGTTTTGGTTGAACAAAGCTCAGTGAAAACTTCTCTTTTTTCCCATCCCTACCTGGTATTGTTCAGTAGGAAAACAGAAAAGAAAGAAGGAATACTTGATTCTATGTCCTCCAAATAAAAAAAAAATTAAAAATAATTAACTTCTCCCCAAATGTCACATAAAGTATACTATGCTAGAATAGACTAGGCTCAGGTAACAATCCTATGATGCCATTGAATGCATAGTGAGGGAGGATGATGCTGGAAATTCTGTGCAGGACCTTTTGGGAAGGGAGCAAGTAATAGGTTGGAGATTTAGGATTGGAGTTTTGTAGGTATAGAGTCTCAGAGAAGTGAGGGTCTCAGGCAGAATCTAAGTGAGTCTCAAAGAAGCTTTGCCTCTGGATGTGGATACCCCAGTGACTCAGTGGCGATACCTCCCAGGTCTTTCCACTTTTATCCGACTTCTCTAGCCACTAATGAGAGGAGAATTATATTTAAAAATATAAGCTTAATTAAGTGTGAATGTGTGGCTTCCGACTCTTGAAATTTTAATATTTCTTTCCCATTTAAGCATTATGTGAATGGGAATAACACTTTGGAACTGGTTTTTCATTTAATTAATCCTAGAAAACAAAAGGCCTTTAGGAAGGAGTATTGTAGGAGTTCCTACACAATGAAAAATCTGGATATTGGCATTACCTTTAAACATGAGAATACTGCTGCTATCACAAGGGAAATGCACATACTGCTTGGCACTGTGACAAACCTGGGTCCATGCCTTTCAGGATCTCATATGACCTTGGGTATGGCCTTTAGGGTGTCCATCCCCTGGTCCTGATATGAGTTTGAAGGGGTACCTGACTTCCACCAGGACACGTTCTCTAAGAGTGTTCTCCCCAGTACCTGCAGCTTGGCTATCTTGTGTACTTCTGCTGGGGGACCGACCTGTCAGCAGAAAGTGTGTGTGGGGGAGGTGGTAGGAAAAAAGACTTTCTCCTTTGCCCCTTCAGTTTTAAATATCTAGAAATCAGGGATTATATAAAGGAGTTAGGCACAGACATTTTGGAAAGAGGTTGGAGAAGTTGAAACTTCTCTTCCTTCGGCTTAGGAAAGGAAATTCTGGGTTTGGAACTTAGTTTTTATATTCTGTAGAACTGGGTCTTAAAAATTAAGAAAAAAATTCATGAGCTTGAAAGAAATTTAAAAAAAATTGGTTCCTTCTATCTACGACGTAGTTGTAGTCTGAGATTCTGAGATTTGTACTAGTCACGCGTATGGAAAGCACTGACTTCCCCAAGAATCTTCGTTGGGAAATCTTTTCAGTCCTGCTATGGATTGATGATTAAAAACAAAGCAAAACAAACTCAAGCCTTTAAAGTTGAGCCCACGTACTCCACTGCAATAGCTTTGGCCTACACGGGAGGCTGGTGGGGAGAGTTTCCGTGCGCTTGCAGACATCACTGCCGATTTCAGAAACATCGAGTCTAAGAAGCCAGCTTCAGAAAGGGCTTACAAACCTGGTTCTGTTGAATATAACTGGCAGTGGAGAAGAAAGATGAGGCGAGTTCTTTATTACAAGCTGCAAACTAAATTGTCTGAGTCTTGGGATAGTTCTGAAAAAGCACAAGTGCTCCAACTCCGAACAAACTACCCTATGAATCTCCTCCCAGAGGCTTCTCTTCATCCCATCAATGTCCGTCACTCCACCAGTGGGAGCTGCAGATCCTGGTCATCACCTCGTCACTGGGACCAGAATGAAGGTACCCAGGCAGAATGATTTGTAAGATTTCCTACTTACTGTTTTTGAAAGATGTTTATAAAAAAGAGACTGGAAGCAAAAAATGTGCAAATACCTAAGTATGCTTATTAAGTGTCAGTGCGCCAATTGCATTTTTAAATGGGTGTTCACCACACACGAGAGCTGTTGATCTCAAGACCAGCTCAGAGCAGCCGCATTGGAGCCCAGGTAGGCTGCTGTGGGAGGCGGAAGTCACTGGACATTCCTGGAGTTGGAGCTGGGGTCCCCTAGTCCCCTCTCTGACCCGTCCTGGAGGTCTGGTGGCCCCACCCATGAACTGCCTCGGGACTCAGTCATGATGCAAAGTCTTAGATGTGTGGGGAGAGCTGTCATCCGGTTGCCTCCCAAGTCAAGCAGCCTGGCGGTGCATCAAACAAGTGGAACCAATCATGTTCTAGAATATATTACAATCTACAATGTGTAAGAAAGGGAAAAGAGGAAAGAGAGAGGAGAGAGAGAGAAAGGAGATAAAGAACCTGCCATGGGGGAAGGGGGAGGAAGGTGGGGACATTGGTGATGGGAAGTGGGCACGGGTGAAGGGATGGATGTTGGAACACTGTAGAAACAAAACTCAAACATGAACATCTTGTAATTGTATATCTAACGGTGGTATAATAAAATATTTAAAACAAAATAAATGGGTGTTCAAGGGGACAGAGCGATAGCACAGCGGGTAGGTCATTTCCCTTGCATGTGGCTGACCAGGGATACAGCTGATCCGGGTTCAAACCCCAGCACCCTAAATGGTCCCCTGAGCATTGCCACGAACAAATCCTGAGTGCAGAGCTAGGAGTAACCTCAGAGAATCTCTGTGTGTGACACAAAAAGCAAATAAACAAACAAATAAACAATCAGTGTTCAAAAGCCACTTGTGAGTAGAAACTAGGCCTTGGGTCTGAAAGAGTGGGAAGAGAAGAAATTGCTGCCTGGGAGCTCCACCGTTCTTCAGAGAACCCATTTCTTTGTCACTGGGTGCATTTTGCTAAGGACAGTGTTTCTTTTCCCTACTCAGGCCTTGTAAGTTCCTTCAGAGCAAGAAGAAATCCATTGCCTTATGGTTTTGCTCAGACTGGTAGACTTTGAGTAGGCGATCAGTAACTGTCTGTGGTTGATTAAATAGCCTTTTCTGCTATCACTCTAGTAAAACTTTAAGTCTGGACAGGGATCTATTCTTCAGATATCTGACATCCTGGGATATTTAGTAAGAAAGCTTAATCCCCATCCATAACGTTCTTCTGAAAATTTAGGGCAGAATGGAACAGTCCTAAATACACTTTGATTACCTTAAGCAGAGGCCTGACGGGTCCTTTGAATCAGCCTGTCTTTATGTTCAGGTATAATATATTCTGAGCAGTAACCCAATAAATCAGACTCAAATCTTGCCCATAATAAATATACTTTTCAAATTCATACAAAAGGCAGAGGTTTGGTTAGAATTTTCTCAATGATTCTATATCCAGTGGGTGTGTGCAAAGACCCCCAAATGCTATTAAACTCCTTAGTGATGTGAACCAGATGGAAAATAAAACAAAAGAATTCACAACTCATGTTAGACTGAATTGAATGTCTTTAATTTCACACAATGAATAACATATGAATAGGATTAACTTTTTTTTTTTAATAGTTAAGTGCTCTATACTGTGCTAACCTGATCTGGTAGCGAAAAAGACTGAGCTTTCTTTTTAGAAAAAAAATGTTTAAAACCCAACATCTAAGACCATGAGGAGCATGACAGTAGAGCATGCCGGATGTCTCTACGCCTCGAATAACAGCAAGTCCATGTTCATTTTAAATGTACAAAAATGCTTTATGAATAAAAACTGTTACAAAAAGAACATTTCAAACAATGTACAATTTTTTCTTGCCTCTATATTCAATAAAATACAAATACATTTTTTGTTCTAAAATATGTTTACATACAATCAAAGTAGAACATGCAAATTACACTTTAAAAAAGGCTTTTAAAAACCACTTATGAATACAAACTAAAAATTAGCCAGCACGACTTGTAAGACAATCTTGTGCCCCATTTTTTCTTTTGAAATATATATATACATATTTAACACATCATGTGCATTTATTATTATTTAAGAAATAGATTTCTTTTTTTTTTAAAAAAAGGAAGAAAAAAGAAAGACACCAACCGAAGGTGGAATTACCCTTCTGTGTTGACTGGGGCAGCTCTCTCTAACCTCCCCTCCCTTTAGTGTTTATGATACCTGGGTAAGTGGGCAACAGATATCCAGGGAAGTTTTTCCCTTGGTTGATATGTGCTTCAAAGACTGTCCCCAAGTAACTGAGTCCAACAAGGAAGGCAGGCTCATTAGTGGGGTGATCTCTTCAAGAAACAAGAGGCAGGGGGAGCTTTGTTTTGTGGAAAGAAATTTTTAAAAACACCAAGAAAATGCTACGGTATATTACAGTTTGAGTTTCTAGGCACTGTGATGACATCATCTGTAAGCTCTGGCATTTGGACCTCTAGGTTAGTGTTGAGAATAACGTCTATATTTACCTACTTTTACATAATGAAAAGGACGGAAAATCTTGCAGTGTAACACTTAAATGGCTTTTGAGGCATTTCGGCTTCTGCCACTCTTCTCTCCATGCTACAGTTGGCATTTAAAGGCTTTGGAAAGAAATGTTGAGACTTTTAGACAGTTCCCAGGTAAATCTTCCTAGGGGTAAGGAAAAAATATTCTACAAAAGCTCATTATCGGACTCTTATTGGATAATAAGCTGTAAGAGTGGGATTTTCTCCTTAAGTCCTAAAACCAAATCCTTTATGATCTCCATGTAGTACATCACCTTATACTATAATTCTGTCACCACTTGCTTATCATATTATTTATAGACCCAGCAATGCACAGAGCACACTTTCTGACTGACATCAAACATGGCCTCCCACTCTAGATTGCAGCCAAATTAACACAATAATCTCTTGCCAGCCCTTTCTCACTTAGTCGGTTAGTGGTTGCTGATTTGTGTCCTGCCAAATCACAGACCAACCTCTCTTCTGCTTTTCCTTTCCACCCACTACCTTCGTTGTATCCAGAGCCAGACTAAGAGAAGTGAATCTGTCCCTCACTTTAAGACCAGGGGCTGAAAAGCAAGTGGCTCCTTCAATACTTAGGAAAGGGACCTGAGTTCTTACCTTCAAGGCGGTCTATCTTGATCTCCTTTGGACACCCCTAACTGGACTTTCTCTATGGGGATTCATGCCTGCTGTTCACGGAAGGCATTTCAGAAAAAGGAAAACCAAGGGGTTCTTCTGAAATATTTTGCATAACTGATTATGGTTTTTTGGAGCTTTCCAAATGACACCCACAAACAAAAAGGCAGTCACAGAAAGCAGTTTTGGGTCGAGAGAGACCACAGGGGGTTTTGACAGCTGAGTTCTCATCCTGGTTCTGCAACCAGGAGGCTAAGAAAGTAGTGGGGCCCAATACTGAGCATAGATGGAAATGAGAGGCCAGTGTAAAGAGGTTGGCTAGAAAAGAATGAGAGAGTTGCATCAACGAGGTGAGGTTCCCATTAGGTTAATGGAAAACAAGAGCAAAAGAAAATGAAAATGCAATGCAATACCACGAGGGGAGTGTGTGGTGGTGAGGAGGCTGGGTAGGTAAGTGATCAAAAGGGCTTACTTCCACCTCTAAATAGCTGTTGAGTATGTTTCAGTTTTGGTTTTCTGTAATTTTTGATCTATTCTTAGGGTCATCAAAGCTGAGGATTTGCATTTGACTTACTTGCAAACTGGAGAACTGGACTCATGTTTGAGAAGAGTGCCACCCTGATCAATCTCTTCTGGCCTAGTCTACATTGTGTGGGAGCCTTCCTAATGGGGCCTTGCAGTTTTGTGTCCCTTTCCAACAATGAGTGCATCGAGCAGAGCCTGCTCGTTCTCCTCAGCAGGAAAATCTGCTGTCAGGTGGTGGGAGAAACAGGAATCACATCAGGAGGAAAAGGGCAAATGAAAGAATGAAGGAAATGATTTTGAAAATCCAACAGGAGAGAAACCTTATGGCTTAACTGGAATGAAAATGGTTGCTTTTTTTTCTAGGAATGGCAGGGTTAGTGGGGCTAATTGAAACCTTCCTTTTTGGGTGACTTTGGAATCACTCTGACATGGCTTATGAATGACAAATTGAAAGTGGCTGGACTGATTTTGTATTTCAACCTGTGTGAAATGCCAAAGGTGAACCTAAGCCACACACTGAGTATCTACAACATAAGTTTAAAAAAACAGGAGAGTGCATTTCTTTACACTTACACATTGCTAAGATGAAATGTGACTGATCTACTAGGCAGCAAACAATGCCAAGTCCAAGGTGACATTGCAGAACCAGTGGACTCTGTGACGCAGTTTTAAGCAACTGTTGGTACCATGACAGAGCTGGGATAACTGCAAGCCAATCAACTTGGAATTTTCAAATTTAGTCTCATAGACACCTCATCCCATATTCTCATGTTCTCGACAGAAATTCACCTCTTACTCAGGAAATTATGTGTTTTGAAGTGGTAATTTCTAGCCCGTCCCAACTTCCTATAAAACCACCTAATTCAAAGGTATACCAGATATTCAAGTTCCCATTAGTCTCCCTCAGTGTCTCTCTCTTGATAATCTACCATACCAGGTGTTTGATGTCTTGGGGGAAGGTAAGGGGAGGAGGGGAAAATTGGAAATACTTATTCAAAATTTCCACATCAGACTTTTAGAATACATCTATGGCAATGGAATAACTTCATATTCATTGTGAGTCTTAACATGTTTTACTTGGGCTGTGGAAATGGATAATAAAGATGGGATATCTGTCCACGCTAAACCAATGGCTAGAGTACAACTTGGATGAAACGTACAGCTGAAATTGACCATTTAAAAGACGATTTGTCACACACAGTTTGCATCCATGCAGACTGATAGATTTATAATTACATTATGTACAAAACGTTTTGTTTATTAAGGCAACCACAGTTTGGATACTTTGTCCAAGGTGGCTTGATATAATTGGAGTGGCAATACCCTTTGAACATTTTCTTTCTTTTTCTCCAGATAAGAACACTTACTCCCATTTGCTTTTAAGAAATAATTATCAAGGGATAATGGACTTCTACTGTCTTCTTGTTTCCTAGTTACCAATGACCTATGATAATTCTTTATATTTAAAAAAAAATCACATAGCAAGGCATTGCTAAACAGTTTATCTTTTGGATGGGTCTGGAATTTTAGTCCAGGGTGATTTGTCAGTTATTCCATTTGCTGGTGTGGGTATGAAAACCTGTCTTATTCTGCCTATTCTCTGTTGATATGTTTTAAGTAATAAAAATAACCTGGTTGACACCTGGGCCAGCAAGCCCTCGGCTGCTCGAAATCGCTTATTAGGAAGGCGCTATCATTAATGAGTATCTCTTCCACATGATGACTGGGATTCACGGCATGCTAAAGGTGAACATTACAACAAAGTTAAGGTTTCCAATATTTAAGGGGTGTGTCCAGGAAGCAAGAAAGTTAATGGCAAGGGATATGGAAGTACATGGGGAAAGAACAGAAGAGGCTAAGTATCAGAGCATGTGGGATAGAGGGGGCACTGTTTGTTTTAAGGTTACCTAGCACTGCAATTCCACCTTCTGTTGAAACGGTTCCATCTGAGACAGAGTATTATTGTTAACGGAAAGATATAGGTCACCTGAAGATGATACTGGTGCCCCCAAAGCCCAGCCGGAGCTCAAAAGCCCCAAAGATTATATATATACACACACATATGTATATATATATAAAACCAACAACCAAATAAATGGAAGTGGGTGACAACAAAACCAGTGGCGAGAATTGCAGCTTTTTTCCCTCTCCCCTTGGAATGTCTTCCCATGGAGGGAGTTTCCCTTGACTTTTCCTGGCCAGCAAATGCAGAGAAATCCAGGACACGCCTGGGCACACAGGAGGTCAGGGAGCTGCCAGACAGTGCCCCCTAACTGCCCCTTCGTGATGGGTCCTGGGCTGGCGCGTTCAGGATCTGGATCTAGCCCTACACAAGTGCCACTTGGGTGGGAACTGCCGTCAAAAAAAAAAAAAAATAATAATGCACAGAGCAGCTTCTCTGGAAGGCGTCCCCTTACTTTTGCTCTGCAAGAGCTCCCGAAGTGCCTGTCCGCACCCGACTCTGCCGCTCCCGCTGCCCCAAGTTCAGTGGCCACGACCCGTCTAGGGAAGGCCATCGCTCTCGCTCCCCGGGACTTCCGCTGCCTTTTGGCCTTCACCTCCTCGTCCTGGGGGGGGGGCAGCCGCGGGGCGGGCTGCGGAGGGGCGGGGGCGGGGTGGGCGGCGGCCGGGGCTGAGGTTTGTGTTTCCTCTTGCCACCCCGGGAGTCTTGGGCAGCTGTGGGGGGCGGGAGGGGCGGGGGCGGCGGCGGCGGAAGGGGCGGGGCGGCGGCGGAAGGGGCGGGGCCTCCCGGGCCATGTGGATCACGGCCTCGATAGTGGCCATGATGGTGTCCTGGCTGGTGGCGGCCTCCAGCACCAGCGGGCTCAGGCTGGGCTTCTGGCCTCTCTTGCTGGGCAGGTCGATGCATTTCTCCAGCACCGGCATCTGATCTCGGGAGTCCTCGTCGAACTGGCTGGGCTGCTTTCGGGGGCCGCCCTCGCCTCTTCTTGACGAAGTTGTTGCCGGTCTTTGATTGTCTCTGCAGCCGCTTGGCCTTCAGGATCTTGTTCACGTGGTCCAGGTTCTTCTTGGTGGACAGAATCTTGGTGTAGTGGCACATCTTCCGCACCTCGCACTGGATGGCTTCGATCTCTCGCCGCTTGAATCGCTTCTTCAGGGAGGAGCTGGCTGCAAGAGGAAGAGAGAGAAAGAAAGTGAGCCCTAGGAAGCATGCAGCAGCCAACGCGGGCATGAAGCCTTCTTTAGGAAGAGTGGAGGGAAGTTATCCTGGGACCAAGATTCAGATCATATTCTATAGCCCAGCGGGTAGGGTAGGGCGTTTGCCTTGCACGCGGCAGGCCTGTGCCGGCCCGGGTTCGATCCCCGGCGTCCCATATGGTCCCCCGAGCACCGCCAGGAGTAATTCCTGAGTGCAGAGCCAGGAGTAACACCTGAGCATTGCCGGGCGTGACCCAAAAAGGCAAGAAAAAAAAAAAGTATTGATTGGTCAGATATTTTTTTTTTTCCTTTTTAATTTTTAATATATTTTTTAAATTTTTTATTTTTACAGTTACAAAGATATACAATTAAAAAGTTCATATTTGGGTTTTGGTCATGCAGTGTTCCAGCACCCATCCCGCCACCAGTGCCCATCTTCCACCACCAAAGTCCCCAGTCTCCTCCCCCTCCCCAGCCCTCCTCCATGGCAGGTTCTTTATTTCTTTCCCTCTCTCTTTCTCTTTTCCTTTCCCTCCAGACTATGGATTACAGAACATACATTAAAGGGTTGTCATGTGTATCTTTTTGCCTCTATTTAATGCTCAGTTCAGGGTTGGCATTAGAACCCTCGACAATTGTTAGCACACTGTTCCATTTTCTGTCTTACCTAGCCTCTGACTCCCACACATTTGTGATAATTTCCACCTTTGACAAGACCTCCTGATATATGTTTCACTTGACCTTGGATATTGGTATCATAATATGTACATATATATTTATGTTATGCAGATAAATGCAGTCATTCTATATCTGTCTCCTGGCTAATTTCACTCAACATAATGTTGATTGGTTGGTCAGATATTTTCAAAGGTATGTTGATTGGTCAGATATTTTCAAAGGTAGTTTCTCCCACCCCCTATTATAATCTTCCCAGCAGTTTTCTGAAATGTTCATGTTGTTTTTTTTGGGAGGGGGATGAAGGAAGCTTCTAGGACCTGCACAGAAAGCCAGAGAGCCCCATGCTGTGTTGCTCAGGGCTGCAGTGTCCATACAACCTGGGTCACTCCAGCAGTGCCGGACCCCCAGGGAAGCTAAGGGTCAAGGAAGGGGAAGGTATGGACTGTGGTCGTGGAATAGAACTCAGATTGGGCTTAACAGGAACCCTAATAGCTAAAATGCGGCTTAGGTGATGTAAGCAACTCTGTCATGGGACTCAATATGAAATCTCTCATGGTTTTTTCCCTTTTATATTTACTCCATCCCCACCCTTTGATACTTGATCTGATACAGTTTAGCATTATATTACACTTTGTTGTGAGAAAAAAAGAAAATATAATAGCATGGGGAATATAAGTGATCTAGTATGCAGTTTAATTTCAATGGACTTAACCATCTTCTACTGACAGAAAGCTGGGTTGTCTTTTTGGGCCACTTTATTTAAGATGCAGCTAATGTCTAATCCACCCCTTTGCAAGGTTCAGGACTTGTCAGTTGGCCTGCTGCTGTTCATTAGATCTGGTCCCTAATAACTATTCATCTTCCCAGAACCTCCAGAGACATTTCAGCCAGGTGGTTTTGAATCATTTACACCCTTGCGCCCAGGCTGTTGTTCGAGAGCTCTTTCATGTCCTGGTGGCCAGATGAGCCTCTATGAGTCAAACCTCGAGTCTCAGGAAGTCTTGCATGGCCGCCACTAAATAGCCTTCAGAACGGTTTCATTTTGAAGTTCAGACACCATAAAGGGGGAATGGTTTCAAGATGGATAGAGTGTGCCGGCCTTGCCCTCTTTTCAGATCCTTTTTCTCTGCTCCTGCACATACATCTCCTATCGGCATGCATGTTGTATGAAGATGCTCACTGCCCCCAGCTTATAAACATCAATATGTTACCACTTCTGCTGCAAGGCACCCTATGTGTTCATCCTCAAGTACCCCACACGAGGCCAAGCTCATATCCCAACCACCCTCAAAGAAACATCACTGACCTGAAAAGAAATGTGCTTTGTGTCAGCATCATGGTTTGTGGTACCATATTTGTCTACCAACCACTGAAGGAGTGAATAAAGGTATACATTGAAGTGAATCCACATCCGGACTTCTCTCTCCTCAGAACTCCACCCAGCAGACCAGCCTATCACAGCCCGGCTCGCATGGCCGCTTGCGGCGCGTGGTTCATCAATAAATGCTGGACTTAGAGATGACTATAAGAGTATGCTACCTGCACGGCAGAGCCTGGCAAGCTACCCATGTTGTATTTGATATGACAAATACCAGTAACAATTATAGACCTCTTCCGGAATGGATTGAGGCTCTTTATGTTCCTGGAGCAAGCAGATGCCCTTGGGCTCTACTAGCATGAGACAGGACATATGGAGATGTTATTGGGGCCTGCTCGAGCAAATCGATGATGAACGGGAAGACAGTGATACAGTGATTGAAATGGAAAAAACATGGAGGAAACTCACTAATTTAGGACACTCCCTATATGTTAGCCTTCCCCATCTCTCCCATACAGTGCACAGCACAGATCTCCAGGAGGCTTTTATTTGAAGTTATTTACACTGAGTTCATGGACAGGAAAGCGTCAAGTTACTCAGGACAGGGAAAAATGACTTTTGACCATGGGTCATTATAAGACTTCCCACACAAGAAAGAAGGATTGAACAATCTTGAAAGTATGTTTCAAAGATCAAAATAGAAGAGCAAATGATTGACTATAAAATTGTAATGGCTATAGTTAGTGTAGTTAGAGGAAAATCTTGTTCCAATTGGAAATTCTTAGATGCAGGGGCAAATTTCTGCCTATCTTTATGTCCCTCACAAGGCCTGGCATGGTGCCTCAAATGGGAAGACACATCAAATTGTTTCTGGATTAAACAATCACAGGAATTACTATTGCTTCATAGTTGTCCTATCCTTCTCTAAGTTTTTTTTTTGAAGCAACCATTGCAAATTTAACAACGCTAAGAGTTAGCAGAGTCAAGCATTGTATCTCATCTACACAGCTCATAAATAAGCGAAGAGAAGTCAGCAGTATTCCACAGAACCCTGGCATTACTCCTACGTTCCCATCTGCAGCTTACTAGTTTCAGTTTCTATCACCCACAAAGGAAGACGATTCTAGGTGATATATAATAGACCATACAGGTATAAGGTCAATCATATGAGACAATAAGATGGCAAAACTGAAGGAAAACTTCACTGGGATACTATATGAATTGGAAGTCACTTGGAGCAAATGCAGTCATGTGCCATTTTATGTACCCAGCCACCATCTGAATAGAGGATGGTGCTTCCAGTAAGATGCACAGTATACACTAGACCTATGCTATCTTGGTCTGTGAATAGATAGTCTATGCTATCTTGGTTTGTGAATTTAGAGTTCATGACATTTGCACAATGAGTGGAACATGGCTGTGCAGTCACTGGGTTGGTTCAGAAGATCTGTTAGCATGAAACACCAAACCAAGTAGCTGGGGATGTGGCTCAGAGGTGGAGGATGTTCTTCACATATGAAGACCAAGGTTCATGCCCCAGTAATATAAGCAAACACAAACAAAAGAACAGTAGAGAATCCCATAGCAAATCATTTTTATATGCTACATGATTTTTTAAAAAAAATGAAAACCTTTGAAATAAAAATTCATTCTGACTGGTGTCAGCATACCATGCGTATTGAAAAACTATAACTGATCCCTCTTGTACTCACTGTTCTTATTTAACAGATGTTAACTTTGGGCCTTAGAGGCTTTTTGTTTTTCAAAAAGAAAAAAAACACGATAGTTTCAGCTAATACATTTCCCCCTCTCAGTTTCCTCCATTTTTCTTTTCCATACTTGGTGTTTACACACTTATGGTATATGTATGTAATCGAGACAAAAAAATTAACGGTGAAAAATACCTAGTATTGATATCATAAGGAAGTTGGTCATTGTTACACTCATGATATGAGTGTAAAGTGGTATAATTATCTTGGATAGAGTCTGAGCATAAGTAGCAGAGTTTATCACAGGCAGTGCTCTGGGGATTCCAAGTATAGGTTGCCCTCTTGATTCATTTGAAACAGGAAACCACAGGCATGCAAGTCAGTGCATTGAAGCTCTGTATTTTTTTTTTTTTTTTGCTTTTTGGGTCACACCCGGTGATGCTCAGTGGTTACTCCTGGCTCTGCACTCAGGAGTTACTCCTTGCAGTGTGCGGGGGACCATATGGGATGCCGGGGATTGAACCCAGGCCGGCATGGGCCGGCCAGCGGCAAGGCAAACACCCTACCCGCTGGGCTATCGCTCCGGCCCAGCTCTGTATTTTTTTTAAATGGACAGTGATTTAAATGTTACTGAAAAGGAGAATGAATCAACTGTGATACATTTTAAGAATGAAATACTGCCTACCTGCGAAAAGAAATAAAGATACAAATATATTTATGTTAATATATCAGTATGGCTAAATTCTACAAAGAATACTGAAAACCAAAAGCAAATAATAAAATCTGCAAGTATCCCATTTATAGACATTTAAAAATACATGGATTTCTTTGATTTTTAGTTCATTTTCAATGTCCGGTTATGGAAGAACATATCTTTTCATCGTAGCTTCTTTGGTGGACTTCATTAAGCCTCTATAGTAGTAGTAGTCAATATAATTTTTGTCAGACATAGAAATTTTCTGCCCCTTTGCTCCCGTATAGCCACTAGTGACAGGTGGTTACTGTGCCCTTAAAATGCGGCTAGTTTGACTGAGTAGGTGACTTTTAAATTTAATTTAAATGTAAATATGGACAGCTCAATTCTGGATCTTCCCATCAACAAATATAGGGGAAGTATTTTCATTCAGTTTGTGGGGTGTCTTTTTATTCTAGTCATTTCTGTCTCAGTGCAGAATATAATATAGTCTTAGTTTAATATAGTCCCATTTGTTTATCTTGTTCCTGTTTGCTTGGCTAATGACAATGAATCATTGAAGATGCTTTTTAGAGTCAATGTCATGAAGGGTTCTGCCTATGTATTCCTTATTATTATTTTTTGGTTTCAGGTCTGATAACAAGGTATTTATGGTTTTAGGTCTGATAACAAGGTATTTGGTTCATCTTTATTTGACTTTTTGTATTATATAGGGCCTGAGCTTTTTTTTTTTTGTATGTGACCTACTAGTTTTCCCAGCACCATTTGTTGAAGTTTTCCTTGCGTTTTTTCATGCATTTTTTGCTTCTTTGTTGAAGATTACTGTCCATATACGTGAGGATTGTTTCTGGACTCTATTCAGTTTGATTGGTCTGTGTCTGTCCTTATTCAAGTAACACAATGTTTTCATTACTGCAGCTTTATAGTATCACTTAAAATTGCCGACTTCTCATTTGAAAATGGCTTAACACCCAACATATTTAAAAAGTGGTAAATCTTTACAAGAGAAAAACAACCAGCTCCATCAACAAATGGGGAGAGATGAACAGAAACCTTTTGAACAAAGATACAGACAGCCAAAAGGTATATGAAAAATCCTCTGCATCACTTATCAAGGAAATTAAAAATTAAAACAACTAAATATCTCACACCAGTGAGAGTGGCATACATGTAGAAAGAGCCAAAAAATGTTGGCAAGAATGTGGGGAAAATCCCCTACTCATTGCTGGTGGTAATGATGCCTGGTTCAACTTGGGAAAACAATCTGAATACCCCTCCAAAAAGTAGGAAATGAATTTCCATATGATTTAGCAATGCCACTCATTTGGCATTTACCTCAAAGACATCTGCATGCCTATATGCTTGATGCACTATTCACAATAGTCCAAATTAGGAAACAGTGCAATGTCCAAGAATAGATGGGTGAATAAAGAAGTGATGGTATATCCACACAATAGAATCCTACTTTTCTATTAGAAAAGATAGAATCATGCAATTTACTGCAATGTGGATGGATCTGGAAAGTATCATGCTGTGTGTAGTTAGGAGAAAGATATAGAATGTGCTACCTTGTATGTGGGATATAAACATGTAAGGAAGCAACCAAAGCCCAAAGGCAACAGAAACAGAACTGGTCTTTAGGAGGAAGCATATCACTATAAGGGGTGGGGGGCCAGGAAAGGCCATGGTTGTCAGGGACAGTGGGACAATGGTGGAGGGAAGCTGACATCCTGATGGGGCGGGTTATGGTGTTGGAATGTTTTATACATGAAAACTGCTGTTATCAATATTGTAAATATCACTTGTCTTCCTGTTGTTCATCGATTTGCTCGAGCGGGCACCAGTAACATCTCCATATGTCCTGTCACATGCTAGTGTATCCCAAGGGCAACTGCTCGCTCCAGGAACATGAAGAGCCTCAATTCATTCTTTCAAGTTATGGGAATGAGGTATATAATTGTTACTGGTTCTTGGCATATCAAATACAACACGGGTAGCTTGCCAGGCTCTGCCGTGCAGGTAGGATACTCTTCTAGTAGCCTCTCATCTTGTGCATTTATTGATGAACTGCTTGGCTGCTTTCAGCTCTTCTGCTGGGTGAAGCTCTGACGAGCTGTGGAGTCCAGATGTTAAAAATAGCGGCCCTCATGGTGTGGGGGTTCCTCTGGTTTCTTGCGAGGCTCTGCTGGGATGGTGGGCCAAGTCTAGAACCCGCCTTCCCTCCTGGGAAGCTGGGCACAGGGAGAGCCGGTAGCAGCTCTACCCTGGGTCTCTGAGTCTACCCGGGACTATAGAAGACACACTGGTTCATTCAGTTAAACAGGCTGTGGGATATTCTAGGTAAATAATGAGGTACCCAGGATGTAGAGATACTACAGTGGGGTAGGGTCATTGCCTTGCACATCTCTGATCTGGGTCTGACTTCCAGCATCCTGTATGATCCCCTGAGCATTGCCAAGAGTGAACTCTGAGCCTGAGTGTGACTTAAAAACCAAAAAGTAAAGAAAACAGTCATCTTACTCATAATTAAATAACATGGTAGGAGAGAAAGGTAGAGGAAGGGTGGAATTTAAAGTAAATGAATAAATGAGCATATTTGAATAGCAAGAGAAACAAACTATCAAAGGAAATCCTATTTCATGAATATATTAAAATCTGAATATGGTCTAGGCAATTTCATAATCTAGGATTGTTAATTTTTTAAAAGTGTGGTAATTGGATTGTAAATACTTTTTTAAAATAAAAATAATGAGATATTTTGTGGAAAAACACCCTAAATATTTATAGATAAAATCTAATGACATCACTGTGATGGGCTTTCTTATAAGAAAGGATGGGGAGTTTAGGTTTGGATGAAAAATGACTGACAGTGAACTGATATCGTTGAAGTTGAGTGATAGGTATGGTATACAGGGGTTATTATCTGATTCTGCCTCCTTTGATATATACTTGACATTTACATAACACAGTTAAAGTTACGAATGGAAATGGCAATAAAGTGTCTTTCTCAGAATTTTAGGACTGGGTTTTCACTCTCTTGGGATCTATTTCTCCTAATAAATTTGGAAGGATAAGGAACATATTCACTGAATGGCAAGCATCATCTCCCAAGAAAACCCCTGGCTTAATGGGTTCAGAGGGTGAATACGTTCTCTGCCTTTTACACTGTGACCAACTGCAGAAACATGTGTCATGGTCTGATCTCCACTGATGGCACATATTTTTAAGATTTAACATCCCTCTTTATATTTTATACCATGATTGTTGGGAGTTTTTCACATCTACCAAAGGTAGAAACTGCCTGCCTTGGTAGTTTTTAACATATACCAAAGATTTTATTTAGTCCTTACATGTATTTTCCAAACCTATAGTTCAAATTCATTGTCTCTGTGTGTAAACAGTAGCAGGGTCCAGGGTGCAGTTGGAACCTATGTTGAACTGGGTTGAATCTTAGTCCCTTGTTTTTCCTTCACTACTACCGTGGACAACTGAACAAGATGCTTTCAAAGTGCTCCTGGAGATGAAAGACTGCTGTGATTCTTTTTCTATACTCCTTATCAATTGCTCCAACCCTCCCTCACCCCCAAGATGGGAGGTGACTTTCTACATTCATTTCAACATTTATGTCATTGAATCATTCTGAAATCCTGGATGGGGGTGGAGGGAGTAGGGAAGAAATATTTGCACTTGGCAGGGTTTAATATTCACAGATCTCTCCTTATTGCCTATGACTTCACTGTCCCTCTAACTGTTTACAGATTTTTCTCTCCTCAAATTGTTTCATTATTAGACAGTAATTTCTGGGCTCTTGCAGCAAGATTGATTCCATATTTGCTCTCCTTCCTATAATTGTCCTCTATCTTGCCTGGTCTTTGTTAGTTTTAAGGAATAATTATGAGTGGCCGAGGCAACATGGAGAATTCATTTGTTCATAACTGCAATGCAAATCATCTAGATCGTTCTTTGTATTTAAAATTGCCATGCAAATGGTCACGCTGGTTTGGGTCCAGGTCTAGATTTTCTACCTCTCTGCTCTCATCAGAGAATTGGTTCATCAGCATTGTTGATTTTGCCAAGTTTTTTATAATGACCAAAATCTGGATGTAGCACTGTTTTACACACACGGCCTTTATACATGTAATATGGGCACTGTGAGGAAAACAAGGGCCTAAAGAGCCTTAGCTGTAGAAGGTTCCCCAGAAACTGGTGCTAATGGTCTGGAGATGATAATTTGCCCTTTTGAAAGACAGGGTCAATTTACAAGCTCAATTTACACGGCTATTTGAATGGATTGAGGAGGGAGAGAAATTTATCTCAATGTATTATTATTTTTTTATTTTTGCTGTTTGGTATAGCTGTTAGAAGGTAGAGAAATATTAGCGAATGTCAAACTGCCTGGAATGAAGGTTAAACAGGCGGGGATGCTGGTTGCCTGGACCAAGGTAGGGAACAGCAATTAGAATGGCTTTGTGTGTTGATCCAATGTTAGGAAACTCTCCAAAGGCAAAGGCCACATCTTTCTTTCATGCTGCCAGAATTCTCAGCACTGGCTCACCCAGCAGTGAGTGATCTGGTATGTGGTACAAGGCCAACAAATATAAGCTCAAGGGAATTCAATCATTTCAAGTTCTCCCATGTTGTGTGTGTGTGTGTGTGTGTGTGTGTGTGTATGTGTGTGTGTTTGCTTTGTACTTAACTCAGTGATGATCTCTTGTTTTCCTGATGCTACTTTTGATTTATTTTATATGGGAAGTATGAAGCAACCTGCTTTGGCATGCAAAGTTTTCTCCTTCATTCTTAGAATATAAATGAACCTGTAATAATCGTGGCCTTCCAAGTTCACTGGGAAAAGATGGTGAGCAGCCCCTGCTGGCATGGCCCTCGTAGCAGGGCTCAACAGTTACACCTGGTGATCAGCACAAGGCAGTGCCACTGCCCACCCATTGGAAAGCTGGGATTGAGAATGAAGGATGAGTGACTATGCCAATAGGTTAAGAAACAATGGGATTTCTATCTGGTTCCTGAGATCTCTTTAACAATATAACTAGCATGATTGAGAGAAACCCATCATGATGCTTTGTAATTGGCTGTCTCACAGTGATATAATAAAAATAAGGAAAAAAATGCTCCGTATGAATCCCCAAGCTTCCATTTGGAGATTTAGCATGAGAAAGCCGCCCAAACCCAGCAGCAAGCGTGAGGGGCCCAGGGTTTGGTTTGGGGCCCACATGCACATTTCCCCCTGGAACCCTGGCATGGTGGGCAGCTGGGTTGATGGAAGAGCTGAAGTGGTGGGGTCTGAGCTCTGATGTGCAAAGGCCACCAGTGTTCCAGCATGTCTCCCAAAACCTGAGAGTCCAACTGATGTCACAATAGCAGGGACTTATACCACCTCTCTGCTTTCTGAGGACGGGTCACACTTAAAATCACTAACCTCCCAAGTGGGGTACACACTGCCAAAGCATAAGACAGTCTACTAGACTGCAAGGAAGATGCCTCAATATTTTAAGGAGATATTCTTCACTTGTATCACTTGTCTTCCTGTTGTTTATCGATTTGCTCGAGTGGGTGCCAGTAACGCCTCCATTCATTGGGAATGAGGTCCATTATTGTTACTGTTTTTGGCATATCAAATACCTATAGTTTATTTAAGACTAAGGCATAAGACAAGCATTCTAATTGAGGGGACATGGTGTTAGGGGACTGCACACCAGCTAATGTGCCATGGGTCTCAGCAGAGCTGGAAGCATCCATGAGAGGAAGGAGAGAGCATTAAAGCATTCAAGGGTCTTTAGCAAGATGCTGTTCTGTGTCCCCTGTGAATATGGGGCACCTGCAGGGTAACCCTAAGAAAATTAAGATCTTCAAGAGAAAAAAAAATTAAAATCCTTTGTAAGGAGAACAAGAATATTCCTGAAATAGGTTTTAGCCCACCAAGAGTTTTTCTTAGTGACTTTGTAGCAAGCTGAATGAAAGCTGCCATTTTCAAAGTGGAATTTGGAAATTTTCTTACACACAATAAAAAGCAAAACAGGTTCTAAAAGTTCTCACCTTTTTGGTGGTGCTGTCAATGGACTGTCAGTAATGTAACCTAGCAGTTGTTAAAAAAAAACCAAACAATATACTTAATGTCCCTGCAGGGTATCATGGGAAGAAAAGTAACGGCGGTTTCAAAAGGAGTACATTAAGGAGACAGCATTTTTGAAACCAGATTAGAAATGTTTCCATTGTTTGCCACTGTTGTTTCTGAAAATCACAAATTAGTACCCATGCAATCCCTTCAATCTGCACATTTAAAAATCTTGTAAACAGACTTAACTTCCAAATGAACAGTTTCAGGAACCTGGACTCATTACAAATGCAATCCCATTTGATTTGCAAGATTGTAAGGTAGTTGGTTAGCGAAATTTCAACAAAAAAAACCTTTGCTTAATTGATGGATGAGATTAAAAAATGCTTTATGATTTAAACAAAATGATGTACTTTCTCCTTTTAGATTTATGCTTATGTTATCCTTTGAACTAACATTTACTAAGTGTTGAAAGAACCTATATTCAGAATCAGACTTTCCAAATGCTTTGTCACAAGTGTTGAACAAAACAAGATAAAAAAATGATCTCAACTTGCTTAGCATATTAAAATTTAGCATATTAAAAAGTAGCAAAAATGTTGGCAGTGAAAATATTTTGTTTCATTAGTGATAATGATAAAAAGTTAAATAAAATCTGTAATTATTATTATTATTTTTTGCTTTTGGGGTCACACCCAACAATGCTCAGGGATTACTCCTGGCTTTGCATTCAGGAATTACTCCTGGTGGTGCTCGGGGGACCATATGGGATGCCGGGATCGAACCCGGCGGGCATGGGCCGGCCATGTGCAAGGCAAATGCCCTACCCACTGGGCTATCGCTCCGCCCCTCTATAATTATTTTAAGAGTGTTATTTCATATTTACCTCTAGTTTTCAATATTATCTTTTGAAAGAAATGCATATGTGGTGAACATACATTTACACTGGTGACTATTCATTATTGTTACTAATATCATAGCACAATGAAAAACACTGTTTACTGCATTAAAGTGTTGGTTTCTTTCTAGAAAGGCCTTGAAAAACGTTCATACACGTTTTGATCTAAAGCAGAAATAAATTTACTTGGGTTTTTTTGTTTGTTTCATTTTGCTTTTTGAGCCACACCCAGCAGTGCTCAGGGCATACTCCTGGCTCTGTGCTCAGCATCACTCCTGTTGGTGTTCGTGGGACCATGTATTGCCTGGGATTGAACCATGTCAGCCACATGTAAGGCAAATACCCTACCTACTATACTGCCTATCTGGCCTATTCAAGGAGTCTTTATTACTGGATGATGTTAACTGTGTATGATTATACAGTGTAAGACATTTCTTCTTTATTTGAGTTTCCTGAAGGTGGACAGGGCATGTTCCTTGCACGTCTCATAATATAGAATACAGTTTTCTCATGCTAGATGTTTGATTACTATTTCCTGCTGAATTGCTTCATATTGGGCATTCCTAGAGTGTGCAATCCCCAAACGTCATTCAGCTTCCAGAGATCCTGCTGCAGTTTTCATGGATTTGCAGTCAGAAGAGAGTACTGCCTGAGGAAAGTACCTTGAATGGGGCTGAATGCTGACCAATTTGGTTAGGCTGGCTTAAAGTCCTGATTCTTAGGTTTTCAGAACCTCTATGGCCATTAGGAAACCGTTTGAGTCAGTTCACCTGCCTAGATTTTGGACGAACATCTTGTGACTTTAGGTAGGTGAAGGCCATGACGACTTGGCTCCAGGGAGAACCTGCACTGAAGGAGACAGTGGCACCGCTCAGGGCAGTAAACTATTTGCACAGCATGACAAAGGTGGTTGAAGGGATACATTCACATCAGAGAACTAGCAATCAAGTCGATTAGATTGTAGTTGTTTGCAAGGTGTGCTGGGTATATTCAATCCCAGGATTGCTCAGGATTGAGTCTGGGAGATTTGGGGGCATGATACCTCTGAGGTGTCAGAGTGGTTTTGAGGCTTCTGGCAAGGAGTGAATGTTGAATGGGGCACCAGTCACCAGGAACACTAACTAAAGCTATTTAACTCTTCTCTATTTCAATCAACTTTGGCTTTTGTATGTTGCATGTGGCTCAAGCCGTAGCAGACTGACTAGACAACGTGAGAGGCTGGGGGAGAATGTAGTGAACGCCAAAAAGTTTGACGCTACATCTGCTGAGTCTCACAGCATGCCAGGTGGTCCTATGGCGGGGGTGGTTGCACTCTCTCAAAGGGCTCTTTATACTTTTTTCTTTCCTCTCAAACGTGGCAGAGCTCTATCCTTAGCTATAAATATATCCCTTATGCAATACTCCGATGATTGTAGACGTGTGTTCATACTTGATTGGGAGAGATATTTTTCTTTTTTTAAATTTTGACAAAGGAAAAAAATGGGAAAATAAAGAAGAGTGTAAACCAATATGATCTTATGCCAATTTTCACATTTCAGGTTTCAAGCTCTGAAAAAGGAAATCTTTGTTGACTATATTAGAACATCAAGAATTATATCAATTTGATTTCTTTCTGCTCTCAATAATTACATTTGCCCACTGAAAGAGCCAGGCTAGCTTACAACCAGAAAGAAAACATTTTGACCCAGTCATTAAGAGAATGAGGTTGCAGAGTTAACTTTTCAGTCCTTTGATTTGTGATTACAATTTTTTAATTTCTTGCTGAGAGCATTCCTTCTAAATAAATATACTGTAAAATGAGTCATACAGCTCCACCGCACCTGGTCTAGGTAGATATCCCCTATCCCTTCATCTGTGTCTCAGGAGAACACTTCTAGACTATTCCACTGTGGTCACCCTTCTTTGGAGAGTTTTTATCTGTTAAATCTCAACATAAATTTTGGTGCCCAGGTGGTAGAGAGATAGCACAGCAGAAATGCTCTCTGAGCACAGAGACAGGATTAAGCTCTGAGCACTGCTGGGTGTGGTCTCCACCCTAACAGATGAACACACAAACAAAAAGTTTGATGCCCAGAATTGAACTGATTTTCCATGTTTGAAGTGATTAGTGTAAACAAAGTGGATTCATTTATGTGATTAAGGAAGTAGCTTTCTTTTTAATGAGGGCTACATTTAAAAACCTGCATGCATGTGTATGTGTTTATTTGTAGCTGTATCATATTGTTTGCTAACATTAAATAAAATTTCAAATAACTCCCTTATACATTTTTATATGAATATTCATAAATGTGACTACTGCTATATGAAACTGGTTTTTGAGGCTTAAATACAAATCTACTTAAATAGAAAAGTTTGATTTTACTGGTATTAGTCCAGTATCTTAGTCTATTGTGCAAGTTTTGAATTTTAGTTTTGTGTTCTCAGAGTTCTTGGGCTCAACGCCTTGACTCCACCAGCACTGCCAATTAATAAACAAACAAATAATGTGAAAAAATGTCAAAAAGTGTCTAGAATTTTAGGGATTCAAAGAAGATTTTAAATGCCCTCAAAGTTTATGTCCTGTCCTTTCTTGACATGAATCAAGTGACTGGAATGCATACATTACTATTATATTTTTTACTATTAAAGCTTTTAAAGAAAACAATCAAATTCACATATCCAAGTGTCCTTGCATTCTTTAAAAATAAAAAAGGAAGCTGGGGCAGGAGCTATTGTACAGTGGCTAGAGCATTTGATTTGCATGTGGCAAACCCTGGTTCGATCCCCAGCATTCCGTGTGGTTCCCGAGCATTGCCAGGAGTAATTCCTGAATAAACCATGAGCATAGCTTAGTGTGATCCAAAAGGACCAACAACAAAAAAAAAAAAAAAGGACACAATTTATACTAATTGCTTTGACTTCTCACATAATTTGTGTCTGTCTGGTTGGTAGATAATGAATGTACCACAAAAACAAGTGCACAGAGTTTACAGGTCTGTGTCCAGCCTATTACTGCTGTTAGAGGGTTACACATATGACACTGCAAGGAGGAGGTCTTGCTTTCTTACTATCTATTTTTATTCAGAGGGATTCTCCTTAGTGGAAAAAATACAAAAAAACAAACAACAAACAAACAAAATGCCCTCATGTTAGGAGTGGTTCCAAGTACCTTCTACTAAAATTCAAGTTATAATTCAGTCTTTAAGCATTTTAATAGATACTTAGATCTTGGTACATTCTACCCAGTCCTGAAAATCCCACTGTAGAACTCTTCATGCAAACCATTTAAAGACTTGCATCTCTCTCTCTCTCTCTCTCTCTCTCTCTCTCTCTCTCTCTCTCTCTCTCTCTCTGCTTGATCTAATACTCAACATATCTTAATATAGTCAATTCTGTATCCAGATTATGGAATGAATCTACTACATTATGTCTTTCCTCTAAAGTTGTTCTCTTAAGGGACAAGGTAAAAACTTAGCTATTCTTATTCGCTCTTGGAACAAATCCTGATGGATTCCAACTCTTCTATGTTCATTGTTTTTGGGCCACATCTAGCTATACTCAAGGCTCTGTGCTCAGGACCATGCCTAGTAGTACTCAGGATCTCCATACTCAGGAGGTGCTAGGAATAGAACCCAGGTCTGCCATGTGCAAGGCAAGTACCTTATTCATTGCACTATCTCTCCGGCCCTGGGATCCCACTTTTTGCCAGGCACTGTTGTAGGCATTCTGTTTTCTGTTCCTTCCCTTGTGATCAGCACAGAGCTTAAGTTACTTAACTTGAGCTGAAATCTAAAGCACCGCTTGCTATCTATTTCATAAATGTCTCTGTTTGAAATAGGAATTTCTTGAAGAGGTTTTGAATCACTGTAAATGAAATTAAATCGCCACCTACTTCAACTGTTTGCTAGTCTCTTTGAAGCACCTTAAACTGTGTGGAGTATCTAAGTTGTAATCCAAAGCCCTGAAGTGCTGTGAAATACATTGTTAATCCAAATTACTCCATAGAAGAAGTGGCATTTCAATGACAAAAGCAAGTTTGGGATTTATTAAGTGTCATTAAGAAAACGGGCTGGAACATTTCTCACAGACTGATGAAAACTATGGGTTTCCTGAAAAAAAAAGGGCATATACACAGATTATATATTAATTATCTAACTCAAAAAACAGAGAAGGGACTGTAGGGAGTAGGAGAGAGAGAGGAAAAAGAGGAGAAAATGAATGTATTTTTTCCAATCCTTTGGATTAGAATTCTAACTTTTAGTGGGGTAGTGTTCACTTGTTCTTTGGTAAACTTTGAGCATTATGCCATTATCTTTCTTTATTTTATGAAAAAAGTTATTGCTGTTACTTTTTTTCAAATCTAAGCTTAGACAGGTTCAAGGCAGCAAATACTCATTCCTCAATTTAAAATTTGACAATTTAAAAAGAAAAAGCTCATTCATCATCTTTCCCTTTTAGAGACCATAAATTATTGGCTCATATACCATGTGGTTTGGATTCTAGGAAAAGTTAGTGTAAACAAACCAAGTCACAATGCGTGGAGTAAGAGTGAGTCATAAACAAAACACAGACATATGCTCTCATATAAATAAGGGCCGAGATCATCAGCTTCCCAAAGTCTGCTTCCCATTAATTACACAACAAAATGAACTTTCCATATGTAAAGCCCAAATCACTTAACTCTGGCAACTTGTGTGAGACAAAGACCAGGATTGTGGCTAAATAGGCTCTAACAAAATTGGGTTTCAAAACAAGGAAAGTTATCTCAAAATATCTTCAGGTATTGGAACATAAGCACAAGCCCTGGAGGAGAGTTTTTAAACATTGGCATTTACACCCAGCCACCAGGGAACACTCTTGAGCATCATCCAAATGCTGTGCTGAATTTTAAAGACTTAAATATCAAGAATATTCCCTTATGTTCTGAGCTCTATCATGTTTATGAGGCAAGTTCTGGATCCTAGCCACATAGTATGTCCACAGACATTCATGGGGTCATTGAATGGTTGCAACTCTCTCTAACAGTACCTTCTCTGTCTTCAGAAAATGTGGATGATACAAACTCTTGCTTCTTCTGGCTGGGTGGAATCATTCTATCAGGTCTCCAAGAGGTATTTAGAAAAAGGTGGACAATTTCTAGGGTAAGCATATTCTTCAATGGGTAAGAAACTCAGGGAGGTGGGAGGCAGTTGAGCTCTTGCCTCGGGTCCCATCAAAAATAGATTTCATGAAACATAAAGAACACAAAGAGATGCCATACTGAAGGAGTCCTGGGAATAGGCAAGGGGACAAAAACAGTCTCTTAGTCTTTGCCAGTGAAGATGTAGGTGGCTTTCGGTTATTCATTGATTCCAAAACGTAGTATACCATAGACCCCAAGGTAAAGTGTGCTGTATCCTTTGGTCTCTAGAAAAACTAAGGGAAAGAAAGGGGATGAAAATAATGTTTTGAGAGGTTATATTGCAGTTTTCACTATCTTATGCTTTCTCATCTAATTGTGATCACAACCGGATAAGGGCATTCCCATCTCTTTCCCATTGTACAGAAAGGAAAACCCAGGAGTCAAAGGTGATAAACTTTTCCCAAGTATTCAAGCCAGGGCCACCCCTATTTCAAAGCAACTTTCAAACCATATTCCCCTAAGAAGTATAGATTACAGGGAACCAGATAAAGAACAAGAAAGCCTGGGTTTCCCTATTAAGTTTCCACAGTTAACTGCATTCAACAGTTTTGGAGTGCCAAATTTCTCTCAATTTCACAATCTCAACGGCCTCTTCCAAACCCCAAACTCCATAATTAAATAACAAAAGATATTACCACAGATGACACATGTTACTTCTGCTAGATTAAGTGTTTCTGAATATTGTTTTGATCCCGTTCAAATGCTTTAATGGTTCCCTATAGAGAGCCAGACAGCCAATGTAAAGAATAAAGTTAGAATATGAATTAAAGTAGTGCTGGAGGTGGCAGTAGGTTGGGAAGGCACAAGAAAGTGAAGAGAATGTTGTATACCCAATGGAGTACATACTATGTACCAGTCAATTGTGCCAAGTAGGAATGAGTTCAAAGTAACTAGAGAGTCTGGGTTCCAAAAAGTCAAAATCTTACTATCTTTTGAGACTGTCAACTGATTTGGGGTGAAAGGGGACTTTAGGTTACATGCAGCAGTGCTCAGGGGCTACTTCTGGCTCTATGCTGAGGGGTCACTTATGCTTAGGGACTTATGCAGGAGTAGAATTAGTGTGGGCCACGCAAGGCAAGTACTTTAATCCCTATATTCTCGCTCTGGTCTAACTTTTAACTGAATTTTTAAAAATGTCTAATCTGTAGCTTAACCAAAGAACAGACAGCTTTGGACCTGCAACTGCTATTTTGCTTTCAATGTCCTCCAGAATGGTCAATCTTCCTGCTTCTGAAGTTTCAGGAATTTATGTTGAGCCCCGAACTCTCTGCAGTTTTGTCTATAGTTTTTGCCATATATAATCCTGAGAAATGCTGTAAGCCTGTCCCTCCAGCTTTGGTCTGTTGATCAGCAAAATTCATTCTTTTTTTTAAAAATTTTTTTTTTTTTTTTACAATTACAAAGATATGCAATTAAAAAGTTCATATTTGGGTTTTGGTCATACAGTGTTCCAGCACCCATCCCGCCACCAGTGCCCATCTCCCACCACCAACGTCCCTGGTTCCCTCCCCCCTCCCCCAGCCCTGCTCCATGGCAGGTTCTTTATTTCTTTCCTTTCTCTCTCTTTCTCTTTTCCTTTCCCTCCAGACTATGGATTACAGAACATACATTAAAGGGTTGTCATGTGTATCCTTTTGCCTCTATTTAATGCTCAGTTCTAGGTTGGCATTAGTACCCTCGACAATTGTTAGCACATTGTTCCATTTTCTGTCTTACCTAGCCTCTGACTCCAACACGTTTGTGATAATTTCCACCTTTGACAAGACCTCCTGATATATGTTTCACTTGACCTTGGATATTGGTATCATAATATGTACATATATATTTATGTTATGCAGATAAATGCAGTCATTCTGTATCTGTCTCTCTCTCCTTCTGGCTAATATCGCTCAACATAATCTTCTCCATGTCCATCCGCAAAATTCATTCTTAGGGAGGCCATCTCAACTTCTTTCTTAATCATTAACAGTACTCCTTGGCACTATTCAGTTGGAAATTGATGTATTCCTTGCTGAATGATAGCTCTAGTGTCTCTGATTGTTAGTCAGTTTAGTCATTTGAAAATATTAATTGCTCATCTCATGTCCCAAAGCTATGGCAGGGGGACAATCATGTACTACTGTGGATCACTGTGGCAGGTGCTTCAAAAGTTGACAATTTATTATCAAGAGTTAGCACCTTCACAAGTAGGGCCTTGACACTGTCCAGAGTAGATGCTATTTAAAGGGGTGATGAGATTAAGACTTGTAAAGATAGTTAATACGTGCTAGGGTTGAGTCATTTCATGATAAAATTAAGGTGCAGTATGATCAAATCACGGCATACCATGCCTTCATTTCTGACATGAGAGGATCATAAAATAACAATACACCATCTTTATTTCTTTATGTATTTATTTATTTATTCTTTTTGGGTCACACCTGGTGATGCTTAGGGGTTACTCCTGGCTCTGCACTCAGGAATTACTCCTGGTGGTGCTCAGGGGACCATATGGGATGCCGGGGATCGAACCAAGATCGGTTGCTTATAAGGCAAACGTCCTCCCCACTGTGCTATTGCTCTGGCCCCAATACACTATCTTTAATATGTGATTGATACTTTCATCTGCTATTTCATCTCTTTCTAATCACTGTATAAATGGTAGATTATATACTACTTTGCTGATGAGGAAACTGAAACTCAGAAGTTTCTATTAGACCCAGTGACTTAGCAAATGGGAGGAATATACACAGCAGGTGGTACAAGAACCATCGTCTTGGAACTCCAAATCCAGTTTCCACTGTGAGTGTGGCAGCCAGAGCACAGGTTTCCTAACTTCAAATCAGGTAATATTTGTTATTCAGCCTAATCTCTCTGGGCTTAATCTCCTCATCTGCTACATGAAGGGGTTTCCAAGGATCCAGTCCAATCAATCTGAGTCCAATCTTGCTTGCTGATTTCCATCTCAGTGTTAGGAGAAGATGAATCCCCGAAATGGCATGTTGAGATTACCTTTTTAACTCCCCAGACACAGGGTGGAGAGGGCTAGTTTATGAATGGTTTCTCTTTGGCTCTCTCTCTCTCTCTCTCTCTCTCTCTCTCTCTTTTATCTCTGCTTCACAATCCTTCCTCCATTCTCTCTCCCTGACTTCTCTCTCTCTCTCTCTCTCTCTCTCTCTCTCTCTCTCTCTCCCCCCTCTCTCTCCCTGTCTCTGTTTCTCTGCATTCTGCCTAGACCACTGGAGATCATTCTCAGGGACAGTCATTACACAGTTCTTTCCATGTTGCTTGAGGCCATTTTTGCAGCAATGAGCAGGAAAATTTTTTCCTTCCCTCACCCCGTTCTCAACAGCTGGGGCTCAGTATGCCAACTTCACTGAAACTGTGAAGGTTTTTTTTAAACTCCCCATTAATTACAGGAAACCCAAAGCACTGCCCCCCTTTCTCATTAACACAGTTGCTTTCAGTTGCCACTAAATGATCTCGCCCCCATTAAACCAACAATCTAATTAGACTTCTGGAAATGGGAAGAGCCAGTGAATAAGGCGAGAGCACCCATCTCATCTCAAAACTGATCATAAAATATTTGTGCCCTTTCGTTCTTGGCTGCATAAAATCTGCCCCTGGAAGAGTCTCCTTTCATTCTTTCTCATTTAAAAAGAGGAGCTTGAATATTTGATATAAAATGAGTATCTTAATAGAAATCACTTCACGAATGGGAGATTTTCTTTCCTGCGTCTCACTGGAGCGTAGAGTCCTCATTACAATAATCGCACCTGACTCCTCCTGTGTCTGATGCCTCACAGCCAAACCTCCCACTGGGCTTCAATGGAGGTGTGAATGATACTATCACTGGGAAGAAGATAAAATGTATTATTATCATTACTCTATTTTTAAGAGGGTCTGACTGTGGCAAGAGGTGGCTGGGAGCATAATCGGTATGAAGCATTCAGAGTAGATAAATTGAGTTAAACTTCTCCCAGACAGCACTTTCAAACCTGTCATTAAACCTTGTGTCTTTCCTAAAATCTCAGGTCTGCAGAGAGAAAAAAATGACTAATAATTACTCAGACATATTTATTGAGCAACTACTATACAATCCATTCCATGTAAGAGTCTTAATACCAAGAGAGGATTATAAATTGCTTAGTAGTAGTGTTCCTGGACTTTTTTCTTCCTTGATTTCATCTTCTATAACCCGAGACTCTGTGAATTCATATAATACTGAATAGTTACTGAATTGGACAAAACCTAAATAGAGAATGGTTGCTACTTTCAGGAAAGCAATACTTTGACAAGGCATGATCAGTGCATATAAAATAAAAAAGAATTAAATTACAGATTGTTGCAATCTCCAGTTTTCTATAGAGTGGGTCATCCCCAAATGGCACAGAACTTCTGAGTGAATGAAGACATGGATGTGACCCTCTTTCTTTTTCTGAATAAATATAGCCTTATCCTTTATGCCTTGCACATACCAAGCTGTATAGACTAACGCTAAATTGAATGTAATTACCCCCAGAGGAGATCCTGGTATGTTAGCCAGGAGCAGCTGGTTTGCCATTATTGAACAAAAGAGGCTGGATGCACATCTCCACCCTTCCCCAACGCCACCACCCCCGTCCCGCCTCCCCCCCAACACACACAGTTCCTGCTAGGCTGCTGCCTCTGGTTTCAGAGTACTTTGTTGGTTTTAATGCTGGTATAGAAACTAAGGGCAAATCATTCCTTTTCAGCTCTAAGAGAATAAACCTGCTAGAGTATGTGTTTTCATGTACCACATCATTTTCATGTTCAGGAAACAGTTGTTGTCTGGGATCACAGTGCTCAGGGCCTATCTTGGCTCTCAAAGACCACACCTGATGGGGCTTGGGGATAATACAGAGTTTTGGGAATTAAGCCCATGTCGTTTTCATGCAAGGCAAGCATCTTATCCACTGTGCTATATCTCTGGTCCCCACAAACTGTTTTTCGTCAATTCATTTCGACCAATAATACCTATTCAAGATTGCCTAGCTCTATGGTAGGTATTGGGAATGTATGTATGTATTTTTTGGGGGTCACACCCAGCAATTGCTCTTGGCTCTGCACTAAGGAATTATTCCTGGTGGTACTTGGGGGACTGTAAGGAATGCCAGGGATCAAACCCAGGTTGACTGCTTGCAAGGCGAATGCCCTACCCGCTGGTCTATGCTCTGGCCCTGGCATTAGGATTTTAAAGCCTATCAAGACCTGACAATAAAGAAGCAAATAGTTAGAGAAAGGCACAACCATAAACACAGGCATTCAATGGTCAGTGGGTTTATAGGGAACCAGGTGGGCACAGGGAAGGTGGCATTTTAGTTGGCCAGAGGGTGGTTCTCAAAGTGAGTGTTAGAGTTGGTTTCTTTGAGATGAAGGTACCTATGCTGATACTTGAAAAGTATTCATGAATTAGTCATTAAAATAGCTTGTCTTGGGGAGGAGAGAACATTTCGGGCAGATAATTAACAACAGCAACAGCAAAAGGAACAGCAATAGCCATAACAGTACTCATTGCTGAACTTTCTCCATGCTTCAAGTGTTCTTTTAAGACTTTCACAAGAATTAACATATTCATTTTTCATCAAATCCTCTACACAAGGTAGAATGTTTTCTCCCATTTTATAGATGTCAACATTGAGGTTCAAGATCATCCAGTTGGTGAGTGTAGCATCAGAGTTCAGTGTGGGTGATCTAAAGCAAGAACACATGTATTCAGCTTGAATATTGCATGCGCCTGTGTAGCAGTTAGAAAATTACCCAAACTCAGGAACAAGGCAAGTGGGTATATGTCCTTTCAGAGTTCCCAAATTCTTATTGATATATATACAGTCATTTTACAGACTGTTTGAGGCCTATCAATTATCTAAAGAAATATATATTGATTATCTTGGGTGCTACTGAGTAAAGGCCCCAAATAGACCAAACAATATAACTTACAGATTTTTCCCTAGCAATGATGCAAATTATTTATGTCCAGAAGTGATTAAGATATCATTGGTTCACTGTCACTGTATCACTGTATTCCCATTCATCATCGATTGGCTCAAGCGGGCACCAGTAACATCTCCATATGTCCTGTCCCATGCTAGTAGAGCCCAAGGGCATCTGCTTGCTCCAGGAACATAAAGAGCCTCAAACCATTCCATCAGGTCATGGGAATGAGGTAAAAAATTGTTACTGGTATTTGGCATATCAAATACGACACGGGTAGCTTGCCAGGCTCTCCGTGCGGTGGCATACTCTTGTAGTCACCTCTAAATCCAGCATTTATATGAGTTTATTTATTTATTTTTTAAAGATACTTTATTTTTATTATTTTATTCATTCATTCATTCATTTATTTATTTATTTATTTATTTATTTATTTATTTATTTATTTATTTATTTATTTATTTATTTATTTTGCTTTTTGGGTCACACCCCGCGATGCTCAGGGGTTACTCCTGGCTCTGCACTCAGGAATTACTCCTGGTGGTGCTCGAGGGACCATATGGGATGCTGGGGATCAAACAAGGGCCAGCATGGGCAGGTCGCAAGGCAAACACCCTACCCGCTGGGCTATCGCTCTGGCCCCGGTTATGAGTTTATTGACCAGTAGGACACTTACTGAGCAATCCTGTTAAATATTCTTTATATAGAGCCACATTCCTATAATTTTCCTCTTCTACTTTGGACCAGATTTATTACTATATTGGTTTCTTCACAGAATGGCTGAGTGACTCTTTGATCTGAGTTTTTAGTTTTATTCAAAATATTCTGGTTGTGGGGAACCCAAAGGAGTTTGCCGATGGCTGACAGTTTCAGGGTGGGAGCAGAAGGCAGTGGTCAGATTCTGAAGAATTTGGTGCTTCTCTGGATTATTTATAGCCATGATCCTAAGCACAACTAAGCTGCACTAGGAAGTCCAGAATAAAGCAGATGTTGGGCTGCAGAGAGAGAGTAAAGAAGATAAATGTTTGCCCTGCACGCAGCACACCTTGGCTCGATCTTTGGTAGTGCGTGACGATTCTTTAGTACTGCCAAGGGTTTCTCCTAGAGTGTCATAAATAACCCCTAGCAACATTGGGTGTCCCTCCCAATCAGTTATGATATTATTTAATTTTGGGATATATATTTCATTGATATATATCAAAAGATATATTATTCATATATTGATATATTATATATATCAATAAAATATCTTATTGATATATATCTTATTGATATATATCAATATATAAATATATGTATAATATTTATATGTAAATATCACTGTATCACTGTCTTCCTGTTCATCATCGATTTGCTCGAGCGGGCACCAGTAACATCTCCATATGACCTGTCTCATGCAAGTAGAGCCCAAGGGCACCTGCTTGCTCCAGGAACATAAAGAGCCTCAAAACCATTCCAACAGGTCATGGAATGAGGTCTATAATTGTTACTGGTATCTGGCATATCAAATACGACACGGGTAGCTTGCCAGGCTCTGCCGTGCAGGTAGCATACTATGTAAATATATTTATATATAAAATTTATATATTGATAAATATATATAATATTTATATATGGATATAAATAAATATAAATATACTGATATATCAATATATAACTATATATTGATATATATATCAATGAGATATATATCTTAATGATATATATCAATATATCGATATATATCAATAAGATATATATCCCAAATTTAATTAATATAATAATATTTTATATATATAAAATTATCATTAGGGGTGTTTTTAAGAAAGCTACTGGTATGGTTGAAGATATCCCAACTCCACCTAGTAAGGGTTATCCATAGGGTGGTGATGTTCAAGGGACCCTGCAGTACTTGGAATCAAACTCTGGGCCTCAAACATGCCAAGCATGTGTCATAGTATTTGAGCTATCTCCATCACCCATGTGCTAAAGTCCTACGGGAGGTAGATTAACTTTCTACTCTTCAGCATCTCTTCTTGACCAAGAGCTGAGGAACAGGCGTTATTCTGCAGTGCTTTCCAGAAGAACAAAGTCCTTTCATGTAGCATCATCAAGGCTTCATCAGTTCAGTAGACTCCAAGCACTCTTTAGAAAACCAGAATTATTTGTTTTTTAAGATCAAGGTTTGTTTAATCTATATGTTGGGGGGACTGTAGAGTGGTTTTCTACCACTACTGTAAGTGATTGGTCTCAATTTGTGGGAATTTACTGTAAGTCCTATGAACAAGCACTTTTATTTGCTCTATTTCAGATCTTTTGAAAGATAAGTCTCTTGGCTGAATTCGGTTACTGCAGTTAGGAGCATCAGTTTCTGATTCCATATAGGACAAAATACTTGATCACTTGACATCCCATTATTCATCGATTTGCTCGAGTGGGCGCCAGTAACATTTCTATTTGGCCCTATCATGTGCCAGTGTAGCCCAATGGCATCTGGCACAAAATACAAGGACAAAATACAAGTAAAATTAATTATGTTATGAATCTTGAATTACTTTTTATTTATCTCCAGTGGGTTAAGAGAAAAACACCCAGAATTTTGGAACTTGGAAGCAAGTTGCATGATCACTATGCTAGATATCATCCTGATTCTTTTCTGAATAAAACAAATAAGTCCTCTTATTTGTTAAGGTAATTAAAATTTCAACCCTCAACTTTTTGCATCTTAATTACAGGTACCAGTTCTGATTGTGCAGAGAGTTTGGTTTTAAAAAAAGAGGTTTATCCAACATCAATCTTTACCTTCTGAAACAAAATATCTCAAAATTAACCGAATCATAGCATTTGCCTGTTTTCATTTTACTTATGGATCTGGTGGTTTCAGACAAGGCAGTTTGAGATAATAATGCATTAGTCTTGATATGTTGATATGAAACAGATACATACCAGAGCTGGGCGCTTCCCTCTACTTTCCTTTCTTATCTCTAACAAGGTGGTATCTTCAGGAATTGAAATAGTAACTGTGTGTGTGACAGAGAGAGAGAGAGAGAGAGAGAGAGAGAGAGAGAGAGAGTGGGTGGGTGGGTGAGAGAGTAAGTGAGAGAGAGACAGAGAGAGAAACAGGGAGAGAGACTCTGATTTTCCATTATTCTCATTTTAGGTGTAAATCATGGAGATTTTGTCATCTTGGTATTGTCAATATTGTTAATCTAGTTAATAAGACATTTTCCTCTTGACAGGTTTTAATAGCAAAATCAGAAATTCTCTACATGTGTGATCTTCCTTGAGCAGCTAGTTCAATATAGAGACGATCAGAAAAATTAGTCTACCTTACTCAGGTATGGATTATCTGATACGGTTATTAAATCATCATTGGACTAGTGTAGTAGAAGTTATTTTGAATTATGCCTCACTTTGAACAAACTTTATTGAAGTTTTTACTGCATTAGCCCTAATTACTCAGAATAACCATGCAGGGTTCCCTGAATTCGACCTCTTTCCCTGTCCCAGGGGACTGCTACTGATCAATAGCTATCGAGCAGTTTGATCACGAAGGCTGAGCCAGGTGACTTCCCACAGCGGCCACTGCCCTCTCCCCTCTCACCCCTCCCAGCAGCACCAGCCGTCTTGTCTCCAGACTGGCTGCCTGCTCCTGCAGCTCCCTCTCTGCCTCAGCTTCTCAATCAATAAATTCGTAATCAGCATGCCTCCCGGACTCGCAGACTCAAATGCTGCTTTCAACAAACAAAAATATTCACTCACACACACATGCCAGAAAAGGCAGAGTTTTCAGTCTTTGAACCATATCCATTTTTTCCACACACTCTATTACAAAATAGAGTGGAAAATGCTTCCTTTTTTTCTTTTACCAACCATCACCTGTTTAAAAAGTATTATTGGGAATAAAGCCGACAAGTTATTTGGACTAAAATAGTCTACAACAGGACCGTTCAAACTATTCCATTTGATTGCTAAGTAATTATAAAAGGAACACACTGTTCTCAATGTCTCCACCATACATGTTCCATATAAACACACAGATCCTGCCTTACTGGTCTTGAATTTTCTTAGCGATCATTTACTAAGTATCTGCAATCCATCAGTGACTACCCCAAGTACTTATGCATCTTGATCACTTGATTACTTGACATCCCATTATTCATCAATTTGCTCGAGCAGGCACCAGTAACATTTCCATTTGACCCTGTCACATGCCAGTGTAGGGTACTGGCATACCCCAAGAACTTGGCATACCCCAAGTACTTATGCATCTATTAGTCTTAATTGAAAGGAATGTATAATTTTGGCATTTTTCTAATTAAATTTATTCCTAAAGAATTGAATTATTTTAACTTTTACAAATGATTTCTCAAATGGATTGTATTTTATAAGCTACTCTGTTTTATTCTTTCTAGCTTTTGTCTCCCTGGCATTGTGTGTGTGTGTGTGTGGGGGGGGTTCTTCGAACACATTCTGTAGAAATGGCGACCTATTAACATGTACGTCAATGTCTGTCTACAGCTGGAAGTCTTCTAAATCACTTCACTGATAGTGAAATATGAAGAACAGGATTCCAAAGAAAGCAAAAATCAAGTGAATTGTCTTATCAGAAGTATCTTTGTATGTATCACACAAAAAATTCAGTGGAGATAAAAGAAATTCAGCTCTACTATTGCTGACTCTGCTTGACTTTGGTTAAAGGGTCAAGGTGTGAACCTTATTTAACTGTTCTCTAAAAGAAGCATGAGCCCCTAGTTAAGGAACAGGAAATGTGTCTTTGCTAAATGTGTCTTTACTGTGTCTAAGACAGAAGTGAGATTCCTCTGGAAACCATGCAGTAAATCAAGAAATTGGGGTTCCAACCCAATTGCATGACCTCACGCTAATTTCTGACTCTTGGGAGCACAGTGTTGGATGGGAGCCCAGGCCTTGGGACCCTAACTCTCTCAGGTTTGTGGGAATCATAATTTTAGCGAGGTCTGGCCTCCAGCACCTGGGGAAGATCTTGGCCTGTTTTGCTCCAAAAAATTGTGCTCAGCAGTCTGAGACCCGGAAATGGACCAAATCTGTGAAATTCTCATGAGGGTCTCATTTTAGCACTGCCAGAAATAAATAGTTCCATCCCTACATCCTGAAACAAGAGAGTTGGGTTCAGCTTTGATTACTGGAGAAGCAGGTTTAAAAGTTTAATACCCACCTGTTTCTATGTCTATTTGGCAATTTATAAAGTACCAAATGCATTCAGAGGAGTCACTAGATCCCAAGAATGTCCTGTCTTCTCTCTCTCTCTCTCTCTCTCTCTCTCTCACACACACACACACACACATGCATGCACGCACACACACACACACACACACACACACACACACACACACACCACACCCCACACACAGAATGAAAAATGTTCGGGGAAGAAATGGGGACCACCTGTCTTTTACCCATGGGAAATATCCTCTTGGCACGCAAAGGCAGACATACACAGGCTAATTTCTAAATCCATACGGGGAAGTCTCCAGTGCATAATGGAAAAGATCAATAAGTAATTATCTGGGTAGGGAATATAGACCATGGACCAAATCTTTTACTCCAACCAAGTGGCAACTTCCCAGAGTTCCGCACAACTGGCTCCACATTGCTTCTCCTACCTAGATACCCCTGCAAGAGCTGCCTTGGGTGCTTCAGGTCTCCAGAGAAATATTTCCTGGGGTATCTACTTCATTGATTTAATCCCCTACTCATTGCTAGCATCCACATTACCTGGAACTCCCATCTCACACATTTCCTTACACACCTAGCATGGGACAGATGTGGAGATTCAACGAATTTTTTCTTTTTTAGAGCAAGATTCACCCAGCATCTGGAAAGAACACTATTTCCAAGAGAAGATAAAAAGTTATTCCCTGATAAATGGGATTTTTGATCAAATGAAGATGGTAAGACTCAGTGTCTCCCCCTCCTGGAGCCTCCCGAGAGCACACTTGACAAAGCCTTGCAAAGAGGGAGCAGGTCAGCAGCAATTCCTCTACTCAGTTCACTATGTCACACATTAACTATCACCACAACTACCTACTAATATTTTTGTGGAACTCACTTGGGCAAGTGTTATTCCAAATATTTTTTCCATGATTTCACTTGGGCTCATTATGATTACCCATGATTTCCATAAAGGAAGGTGGTGTGGAGATAAACGAATTCATTACTCCGAGTAACCAGCTGAACCAAAAGATGAGGCTGGAGTGAGTTAATGCCAATAGTGGGTCTCATCCTGGGTTTCTAATGATGGTAAGTACTGCTGAGAACTGCAACAGGCTTGACATTTACCACTGCGCTAACTCAACAAATGCGCCATTCGCCTGTGCGCCATGATGATAGCAAGAATCTGAAGTTTGAATTCTACCTGAGGTATACAACAATTCTGCTCCATGAAAGAAAGACAATCCTTTTCTTTTTCCTTTTTGGTTCTTAGGCTACACCCAGGATGCTTAGGACTTGCTCCTGGCTCTGTACTCAGGGACCACATTTTGTGGTCTTGGGGAACCATATGGAGTTTCAAGGATTGAACCCTGGTTGGCTGTGTGCAAGGCAAATGCCCTACTATTTCTCTGGTCTCCTCTTTTTTTTTGTCACATGGGTCACGCATAATAGTTCTTGGGGACCACCAAAATCACACTGAGCAGTGTTAAAGAGGGGTACAAGGTATCAGGGATCCATCCTAAGTCTTCATGAGCATTATCATTAGAGCTACATCCTTGGTCCTACCAAGTGTTTCTTGGTGTAGTCCAGGAGTAGGTGGTAAATGCCTGGTGGAGACACTGGATGTTATGGAAATTTGGAGGAACTGTGACTTGCTGGAGGCTTGGAATATGTGTATAATGTAAATAGTTAAATCTGTTCTGAAAGAAAGATTATAAATCCAGGGCCTGCTTTTAGGCTGCAGGGAGGGATTTGCATGACAAAATGCACTCATAGAAGATCTTTGTGGAGAAAGGGAAGGCAGAAGTTGGAGGAGTCAACGTGCTGAGCAAATCAGTGATATCTGGACAAAGGATTTATATTTTATCAGCTGCCAAAAAGAGTCTGATTTGGGTCGGAGTGATAGTCCAGCAGTAAGGTGTTTGCCTCACATGCGGCGGACCGGAGTTCAATCCCTGTTATACCATATGGTCTCCAGAGCACCGCCAGGAGTAATTCCTGAGTGCAGAACCAGGAGTAACTCCTGAGCATTGCTGGTTGTGGCCCAAAAAGCAAAAAAAAAAAAAAAAAAAAGTCTGATTTATAACGAGTCTGATTTATAATGAGTTACTCACGAAATCATGACTTAGGTGAATAAAGGTGTCAAGAAAACTCAGTAATTACATCTCCCAGCCCCAGGAAGCAATGGAAGAAATGTAACACGGTGGCTGAGAATGGGGATTGGGATCTGAGTTGGAACCCTGGGAAAATCCTGTGCACAGGCTCATGGGACAAATTTCTTACTAATAGCTTCCACTTCTGAAATAAGGGGGCAAATATTTGCTATATAAAAATATCTTATGAAGTACATGAAATAACATATAAAAGTCTCTGGGTATAGAAATTTGTAATTACTTAGGTGTGATAAAACGCAATTAATAATAATACCAGCTAGTGGGAACCACTGGACCAGTATTAGAATAAACTGGGAAGCTTCCTCAAAAAATTTTTGGTCTCCAGGTTTTGAGACACTTTCCATTCATTTTCAGACCTTCTTTCACTTGGAAAATCCAGTGCTGAAACAGTTGCCATGTGTGGGGTATGTGGGAGTTAGTATTTGACAGCATATTCTCGGCAGGCCTTCTCCACACCCATCTCCACTGTATTAAACTGAAAGCATCTGGAAAGTGCTCACCTGCATCCGGTGTTGCTGCCGAAGCAGCAAGCAGGGATAACACTGGGGTTGGTGGAAGAGCAACACTGTCCACTGCGGCTGGCTTCTTCCTGGTCATCATGGTGGATGATGAGCCCTCACTCTTACTATGCGACGCCGTCTGGTCCACTTTCAAGTGGGGACTTGGCATTCCTAAAAAAAACAAGAACCCCAAAGGTTGAAGCTATTTTAGGAAGATAGCAGATAACAGGAAACCTGAAAGTGATCCAGGAAATCATCAAATGAGCTGACCTTTGGCATAGTCTGAATGATATTTTTAGAACTGTTTAAAAGAAAATATAGATCAGCAGCATGTCATTTCAGACTGGGTGTCTGGAAGTGGGGCTTGGGGCACAGACCGACAGGCAAACTCTCATGCACCAGTCACCTTCTGTCTTCTAGGCATCAAGAAGCCAGCTACCCAGAGCAGACATATGCTGAGTGCCTGCTTTGCTTCCCAGATCATACATATGCTCCGCACATGGGGGAGAAAGGGCTCTCACTCTAGGGAGGCTTACCATCTCCAGCAGGAGAGACAACACCAAATGAGAAGGAACAGCTGGGCCACAAGTATGGGCAGGTTTTCATAGGGAGATATACGGATGAAGGGATTAGTGTGAAAAAGACTTTGCAGCTCCAGATTCGGAAATCATCCAGTGGCTAACAGACGGAGAACTGGAGATGATGGCGACAAGACCAGCCTGCCAGAGATGGCCTAGGAGCAAACCGTCCTAATGAGCATCAGAGATCAAGTCCTTATGATGCTGAAAAAATCTGGGTGGATTCAGAGAGGAACATCTGAAAGAATCTAGAAATTTATGATAGAATAAACGATCAGAGCTGGAACCTACTTTCCTGGGCTTAAGCACAGGCTCTTTTACTTCTTGGCTCTGTGATCATGAAAGAGTTTTCAACTTCTCTGATCTTGAAACTTTCTATAACACAAATGTAACAGAACAGTATTATCTTGTAGTTGTGGTGGGAATCTGTATGGGTGAATTAATGTAAAGGGCTTAGAACAGTGTCTAGCATAGTCCTGTGTTCTACAAGTATCTCCAATGATTGTTATTCTTATAATGACTAGGATCAGTATAACCTCTGCTTTCTCAAGCCAAGAAATCAGCAAGCAAAAGGTACAGTTCTTTCTCCTGACAAGATCAGCACCTTCTTGATGCCCAGTTGCAGAAAGTGTCCTTCTAAGTTATCAAGCAAAAGCTTAGAAGTTAGCAGTGTCTGAATCCATATCAAATGGTGAACTAGTCAGAGTTTCTTCAGAGTTCCAAGTTATAAAGAGAAATGACTAAATTCACAAGCTTTTAATATAAGATGTGAGTACTGCCAAAGAACCAGAAGCTTGACCAACCTGGCTGTCTTCTAAGGCCTGTCCACAGTAGGAACTGACAAAAGTAGGTTCCGCTAAGACAGACAGATCCCTACATCACAGCAGGAAAAAGCAGCTAAACAAGTCCTCCTCCCCATCTCAGCTACAGAAACCCCTGCTACCTACAATACTATAAATAATATAGCACTCACATCTTTTTTGGATTATGTATTTCATAGCATTTGACAGTGGAGCTAGATAAACATCAGACTTCATGAAAGAAATACTGAAAGCACAAACCATTAAGAAATCAGGAAATGCAGCAAACATATAGAGGTATCTGTAAAAAATGCAGGTGAGCCAGGGACAGGCTAAGTACATCACATAGATAATATGCATACAGAAACAGCTATAAAGACAAATTCCTAAATAGTTAATAGTAGTTATTTTCATGATGAACAACACAGGGAAGATGGGGAAGGAGAAGGGAACTTTCACTCTTATTTATTCCCTACCTTCCTTTATCGTTAATGTGTTTTTTTCTTGGATTTTTGGTCACACTTGGTAGTGTAAGGGACTACATCTGGCTCTGTGCTCAGAGCTCACTGACTCTGATCTCAGTGTGCTCTGAGCTTTGGTCACTCTTAGTAGTGACCAAAGGCTGGGTCAGTAATCAAAAGTGGGTAAATTTCAAGCAAGGCAAGGGCCTTCACTCCTGGACTTATACCCTTGGCTTCTATTAATATTTTAAAAACCACAAGCAAGTATTAAATGTGTTCTCCACTGAGAATAGAAATCCTACAAAAATCAAGAAGTCCACCAGTTCATGGGCCTCGTGTAGATTTGTATGCTTGAACAAATGGCTGCTAGCAAATCTGAAATGAGTGTGCAGGAGTGAGTCTGATGAAAATTTCCCACTTTGGTGTTTGTATCATTGTGGCTGTTTCTAACCATGGGACACAACTATTCTATCCAGTGAACACCTTAGGAGTTCTAAGTTCTCAAAGTTCTACTGGATAATAGCTCCGTTGAAAACACAGACAGGTCATCTTTATACCTAGACACATGTTGGGCAGGTAATTCTTTGCTGAAATTATGCTCCAATTCTTATGTTCTGGGAATGCGCCATCAACAGGATTAGTAGGCGAATATTTAACTCTCACAGGGGAACAAACTGATTTCAAGTCATTTTAGTTGTACCCATTTTCATGCTAATGTTCACAATCCAAATTAGTCTCAGTCCACATAATTTCATTAAAGTTGATCCGATCATACCTCTATTGGGCATACTTTGCTACTCAAGTGTTTATGTTACAGAATACGTTAAAAGTAATAAAATGACACTTAAAACACCCTATCACTCAGATTGTCACTATTTAGAATGCTTAAAAACCCTAGGTAATTTAGAATTTTCTAGATTATAGTACTATTTGCTAGAATGGCATCCAATGAATTCGAAAACAAGATGGAACAAAATTTAAAAGGGAAAGAGAGAAAGTCCTGATGTTTGTTTTCTCAGACATTTTAGAGTTTTGATAAGATTATGAAAACAATTATAATATATATATATATATATATATAGGCAAGAATATGGAGAAACTTAAAATAATGGCAATCTAGGAAACATGTCATTACTAAATCTGTCTCAAAGCAGAGGTCTCGGGGCTGCAGCACAGAGGCGCACAGGGCAAGCTGAAGAAAGGAAGTTTTTCTCCCTCATTCCAAGGGGCAGTGAGACACAGTGAAGAGGTAATCAAAGGACCAGATGAATGTGAAAGTGTTCAGAAGTAAGTTCTCAGAATTTCTGGTGGAAAAGCAGAGTGGTGGAACATTTGGAAAGTTTTTTCCCAGTGTAACCCTACTTTCTTTCTCTCCATGCGAAGGAGATTTTGGGGATTTGAAGGTCACTCATAATAAAGAAAACCAGACAGAGTGTCGTGTTGACTAGACCAATGAGCTAGAACATAGCTCACACTGGGGCCTTGGGTAGAAATGAAGATGTTTTTCTCTGGGAAGTAAGGGACCATGATCTTAAATTTACTTGGCGGAGTGTATGAAGAGTACCATTGGTCAATGCTTAGAGCATCCATTGACCCCCAACTGGGACAACAGTATTGAGGCATGCCTATTTGGAGCCAGTATCTTGAAGGAGGAAAAAACAACTCTAATACTTTATGGATCCAACATCTGCTCATAATTATCAGACAGAGCCAAGTGGAAATAAAAGAAAAGTTAAACCTATATGAAAACATTCTACTATAACCTGTTGACCTCTATTGATAATTAAAAAAAAGTCTTTGAAACTCTGCTGTATCCTATCAAGGGACAGCCACTCATTTTCAAAGGTAATTTCTCATAGCCCACTTATCCCCTAGAACCTCTACCTGCACATCATGTTTGCATTAGGGACTTGATTTATGGATTTCTACTCCTCCCGACCAGAAGCTGACTTCCTGTTGCCTTGGTTACTTAGAGCTCAGTTCAAGGTTAAAATACTTCCAAATCAGAATCAGTGGCAGGCATTGCTGCTAGTGACCAGGCTATTGACTGCCCCAGGATGAGAAAAGGTCAGAGACCAAAGCACTGTTTACTGCCTGAAGGGTGGATCAATAACTTCAATGTTTTGATTCTGTTTCTTCCGAAGTAGTAGCTACTGTTCAATGACCTCTTCCCCAGGTTGCTCAAGGTCATAGGGGCCAGGGAGAAAAAGCAGGGGTCCGTGGTGCTGACTTTCCCAGGATCCCTTTAATGAGCTCTGTGACCTTGGATAATAAGAACCAGCTTCACCGTAGTATGATTTGTATGTTGTCTCTAGGTTTATAAGGCTAGTTTATCTACTTTGTCTCATTTTCTCTCTGGGGAAAACCAATGGACTAATCCACCAACCAAAAATACCTTTGTAAGTTAAAAAAGATAGGGATTGAAAGAGGTCAGATCTAAGATCATACATCTGATAAGTGTAAGATCTAGATCCTTCCTCCTGTCTGGTCCTTATCTAACAGTTTCTTTAAAACAAAAGGGACTGGTAGAATTAATTCACAGAGATCACATGAATTTGTGTGTAACAAGCATTGCAAGAAACATGATGTACTGAAAACCAGTCTAAGATTAATAAGATCAATCATCGAATAGTTCAATTCCTTTTGTTTGTTTTTTGTTTGGGGGCCATACTTAATAGTGCTCAGGTTTTACTCCTGGATCTGCACTCAGGGATTACGCCTGCTGGGATGCCAGTGATTAAACCTGGATCAGCCGCATGCAAGGCAGGGACATTATTGCTGTATTATCCCTCGGATCCCCTCACTTCACTTCTTAAATCTAAAATTTTCAAAGGTAGATGTTCCTGATGACAAAGCATAGATGGGTGGGTTCTTTTCCCTAGCACCTTAAGTGTCAAATGCAGGGATTGGCAAAGTTGGGGAGGACCTTTTATATTGATCATTCTATGCTTTGTTTTGTTTTGACATGATATCTGGTGTGCTCAGGGCTTAGTCCTGGCTCTGCACTCAGGGAAGCACTCCTAGTGAGGCTTGGGGGACAATATGCGGTGCCAGGGATATAATTTAGGTCAGCTGGCGCAAGGCAAAAACCTTATCTATACTATCATCCCTGCTCCCGCAATGATTATTAATCTTGCAATGAACTTTAAATGCCCTAGGCTATTTGTCTCTGCAATATCCCTGTGGATGTTAAGAGAAAAAAAGGAAAAAATTTGAATTCAGTTACAGAAGCAACATACAGAGGACAGGTGTTTGCCCAAACTCACATCCCACGTTTGGGGGAAAAAGTGACTGAGATCCATGCCTCTAAACCTAATTTGTTCTTCTTTCCCATAACACTCTGAATTTGGGATAAAACAGTAAGTCTTTTTCCTACAAGAGATTATTCCTGAAACTTGATGATTTGCCTTCTCATATGTTAGTTTTCTGGATTCTTCCATTGCTCTTTTACATTTTTTTTCAACTGAATTTACTCAGAGCAGCACGGGGGCTTTATGCTACAAAAACCTATTCAAGCAACAGATACTCAAAATTCAGAAAATACAGAAAATGTTTTTCTGTACCTTGATCAACACAATGTCATATTTTTTTGCATCATCTTACAAATCTAATCAATATGTTTTCTGTATCTATGATACCAGGGACAGGGCTCTAGTCAAAACAGTTAACTAGTTCTATGTATGCCTAGGACAAGTTAAAACAGAGGTTGAGAAAAAATTGAAATAAGTGTTGTCTGTAGGTGCAGTGGTTGTGGGTCTGGGGTTGACTAGTAGGAACTCACTACATTCTAGAAACTCAGAAAGTCAATGCACCAACAGAAATCAGCCAGATTCAAATAACAACCGCAAATAACAACCCAGAAAAAAAGCCATGACTTTATCAATACCATTCCCTTATACGGGCTGTAATGGTCAACATAATTAGTGCCACTAAGGGAGCAGGCACAGGGATGGGGGGGTGGGTGAGAAGTGAGGGTCTCTGGTGGTGGTGGGGGCACACTGGTGGTGGGATTGGTGTTGAACAATGAATCTTTCTAACAACTGTATTGTGGAAAAATTGTACTTTGCAAATCATGGTGTTTAAATAGAGTGAAAAAACAATGACATTCTAATAACCATGCATGGCATAAACGTAGCTATTACTGTTTTATAATGACCTGGAAAAACCTTGAGATGATTTTTCAATCATAAAATATAAGTCTCTTCTACTCCTATAGTATCTTTGGTTGAAGTATAAAAAGATATCTCAGCTTTGTGTACAGGTCTCAAAGGCCCAGATTTGATCAATGAGAGAGCACTGCTGTGAAGAATGGAGAAAGGTGTGGCTTCTAGTGCATTTAGAAATCCCTGTTGCTCATGGGTTGGAGAGAGGGAGGACAGGCTGAATTTTAGCCCCACTCTGCATAGGAACCAACTGCTCACTGACTGTGAAAGGGCGGCTCAATTATATGTGGTGGTCCTACCAGTGTGTATTTTGTTTCAAATGAGTTTCATTTCATTCTAGGTCCAACAGATAACATGTAAGTAAGGACACTTAAGTATAAGACAATTTGGGATGCCAAGACTCAATCATCTTGAAATAAACAATTATTTGAGTGATGAGTGGTAAACAGAGGAAGATGTGATGTCTGTCTTTGCAGAGATGGCTTGGAAGTGAAGAGTGGGATAAGATAGAGTACTTAAAAACCTCACAAACCTGGTGCTGGAGCGATAATGCGGTGGGTAGGGCATTTGCCTTGCATGCGGCCAACCTGGGTTTGATCCCCAGCATCGCACATGGTCCTCTGAGCACAGCCAGGACTAATTTCTGAGTGCAGAGCCAGGAGTAACTCCTGAGAATCGCTTGGTGTGGCCCAAAAAGACAAAAAACAAATCTGACAAACTAAACAAGAGAGGAAGCCAAATGAGTCCTCCATAAATCAGAAGGCAAATGAGATCTCAATGGATCTGAGGTGGTCTTATGCTCATCCATTTATTAATTTGATATTCATTAAGAACCATATTCATTAAGAACCTATATGCTCCAGGCATTCGAAGGCATCGGGAATAGGAACCATCTCTGAATGGGGGCCAACCAACCTTGCAGGAAGAAAGACATAGGGAGAAAAATAACAGTCTTCTAGGTGGATAGAATTCAATATCTGAAAGTGGAAGGAAGCCCGCCAGCATTAGGAAATGACAAGAACAGAAGCAGAAACAAGACTTATGAGCTGGCACAAGAGTGTTTGCAATGATTGTAAAAAACAAATACTAGAAGACAAGTTTGAAAATCCAAGTTGGAAAAAACTAAACTCACATCTCACATTTCTTATCCTCTTGGGCAGGTTTCTCTGATCATACTTAACTTGGCAGTTTTCTCTAATCATACTTAACTTGAGTACATTTCTTTTGTTCACTTCTCTGTCAATTCTTGTAGGCAACTGCAAACTTTGAAAGGTCAAGAGGAATGGCTCATTTTCATTTGATCCCAAGCACTTAGTTTGATAGATACTAGACACTCAAGAGCATTAAATGGACAAACAGAATACATCCCTATCCTTCAAAGCTCCTGACTTTTGGGGAAGTTGCACTGACTACTTTAGCTCTCACATGTTTCTCATTCAAAAACTCTCTTTCACTATAGTAGAAAGGGTGGTAAAGAATGTATTTTTTGTGGAGTAAAATTCCTTGTTTCACTTGCTGTGTAAATTGTAAAGGCAACTTTTTTGTGCCTTAATTTCCTCATCTGTCAAATGGCCAAACGTAATCAAAGCGCCCAGTAAAGTAGAAGGAGGAAGAGTTAGAGAAAGGGACACAGCCATGAAAAGAGGGTACAGAGAGAAGCTTTAGAGATGGAGAAGGAGAGATCCGAGTTAAGGGATACCAGGGACCCGGTAGAAAGGAGAAAAGGAAAGGAAATGGACTCTATCCTAGTTTCTAGAAAGGTCTTCAGTATTGATAATATTCTGACCATAGAAGATGTCTTTTGACTTCCAAACTAATACAGTAAGATAATAAGTTTGTGTTATTTAAAGCCACCTAAACAATCAAAAAAAGTTATTCCTGTTGAGGTAGGCAATGAAAACATACATAAAAGCTCTTCAACTGTATTAACTTTTATTATATCTTAACACGTTCTTGCATTAGTACACATTGTTTCATTCCAAGTCACAGGTGTCCTTTGCAGGCTCTAAATTTCCTAGAAACGAAGCCTTTATATTCTTTTATAGCATGCTGGCATAAGGCTGACCAAAACTAATTAATGAAAACTGAGTTAATAAATTGCATCAGAGACAAAGATTTTGTTAATCTTAATAAATTGCATCAGAGACAAAGATTTTGTTAATCTAAAAGTTAAGAAGTTGGAGTTCTTTTCTTTTTTTTAGAAGAAGTTGGAGTTCTGAGACAGTTACAGACTCTGTCCCACCTTGCTGAATGGACTTGAACAAGACTAGGACTCTCAGTGGACAGCAGAGTCCCTCAGGCTGGAATAGATTCACATTCTGCTGTTCCAATTCTAGATTTCTAGAGTCACCCAATAACCTCTTTAGTGCCCACCCCCATTGATTAAGAAATGAAGAAATGGACCAAGAAGATAACATTTTGGCAATTGGAACTTCACAGGGATTTATACTAAAGAGTTTTTTACTGTATGTAATACATTCTAATAATGGGGAAATTAATCTTTCCTGATCCTTTTGTGAAAAAAACATGCTAGATGAAAGATGTTTTCCAGAAGAGCCCAAAGGTATCACTTAGAATGGAAACATATCATATATCCTAACTGAAATGAGAACACATCATGAGTTAGAGGGTTTAATCTTCACATCTCCTGTATCATGAGTCTGTCTCTGTCTCTCTTTCTCTCTGTCTCTCTCTGTCTCTCATCTCTCGCTCACACACATCAAAGCATGTGCATTGAAGGACAGAGAGTAGGAAAACCAATCTGAATGCTGATGCAACTGCTCCTATGCTTAAAAAATTGTAGACAATAGGGAGGTACCTGTTTTCTGAAAAATATAACAAAGGGGTTTTAAAAAGGTATTAACAAGGGAAGAAAGAAGGCTTATGTGTAATTAAAACCAATTTAGAAGCACAATGAACCAAGTGTGCTCTTGTTATGTCCTTGGCAATCAGGTAGGTTTGCTACTTTAATGCACATAAAGAGGTTACAGGCTTTATCAACAGATGAACACAGTGGTGCTTCAGCCCAGTTAGAATAAAGGCAGCTGAGAGTTGGAAGCAATGGATCTGGACAACTAAGCTTCAGTTAGTGTTTTGCCTAGCTAGTATCACGAGAGAGCATGACAAGGTGCTTTTTAGGATGCTCTTGGATTGTCTTAGGATGGTCTGTTAAATACATGTGATATTCTGAGACATCACAAAACAGTCTCTTTTCTTGATAGGTACTTGTAATTCTACATTCAAAGGACAGCTTGAAAACAGATGAAGTCAATATGTCAGATGTGAGTCAACCTGTATGACCACTGACCATTTAGAGATATTTTTTCCCCCTAGATTCTCCAGAAGGTGAAGGGCTCAGAAGTTAGAATTAGTTAATAGAAGCATCTTCCGTTGAATCCTCATTTTTTTTACCTTTACAGCATAGTGGAAGAGCACATCTGCATAGTAATACAGATCGTGATGCTAACTGGGTCACCTTATTTGCATTTTGATTACTGCTTATTTAGAAGCCACATTGAGAAAAGAGCTTGATATCAGGAGCTTGAGTGCATGTGTGTCTATAAATAAATGTATAAATAGATAAATGCACATTTCCTGGTTTGTCAGGATGAGTCCAATAGGTATTCAAGGCTCATGGATCTATTGGCAGGAGTCTGGTCATGTATGGAGGTTGGGATTACAAATGAGGTTTTACGGAATCTAATTAGCCATGCCCATGATCTTTCATCCACTGATATTTCACCACTTCACCTAGCTACTGAAGTGCTTTTATTTATGTGTTAGTTTTCTTTTGCTACTGGATAGACACTGTATCAGATGGGGAAATAAATGTAGTCCACATGCCCCAATGAAGTGGTCAACTATGGTTAGGGAAGCTATACTGTCCTTTCTTTAAACTGCTGACTTTGTACCACTGTGTGAATTCATTCCACAGAAGCAAATTCAGCGTGGCTGTGTACAAGCACATACATATAGACATAGAGTATGTGTTAGAAAAGCTCTTTTCTTTGCAATAAAGGAGAAAAAAATCACAGAAACTCAGACCCATCATTAGATAGATCTTCTAATCTCTATCTCTAGTAGTTCAGTCAGACGAGCTAATACCATGATGATGGCTTTGAAATCTCTTAGGAATTGGATGAGGAGAAGTGATAGTGATGAACTCCCAGCTAATAAACACGGAGTGCTTATTTCGGCAGAATGATCAATTTCTAGATGTCCTGAGGCTTGTCTGATACAGTTGATTTACTCATCCTCACTTACCTCACTAATAAAGCCAAAGTCCACCATCAGATTACAGAGGTGGCTGGGATTTCTTAAAGGGGCAGATGACTTTTAAGGTAGCATGCTCACACCCCTCTGGGCATACCTTCCCACCCACAGACACCCACAGACCCTGAAACACCAGCTGTCTTCCTCACTGATACCCTCCACTCAATAGAGTTTGGGCTAGTACAGTAACACAGACAATTAATTTGTTATCTTGTTAGTGGAAATTTAATGCAATGATCGAAAAGAACTCTTATATATTGTGATAAACTTTAGTGCCTCTGGCGGCTCCCTCACATTGGGCTCATTTCACATCTCATCCATTATGTAAATGAGATTTGGAAATTGTTGAGTTTCACTAATGTAGCTCAACTCTGATGGATTGGAGAGAGTCAGCCCTACTGAAACTAATGAGGTTAAATGCATCTCAACATTTCTTTCTACTTGGTTGATTATGCAAGCCTCTTTTCAAGAAATGGGAGGCACTGAATTGCTTTTCAACTGTCCTCTAAGGAAATGTCACTGTTGCTGGACCCCAAAGTGGCCTCAGATAACTTTGGTTTAAATAACATGATGTTGACTCCAAATAGCGTATGCGCCTCTCAGAGATAATGAAAAGCATGTTATTATATGTAGGGAAATGGTAATGGGGGTGATGGTGCTTAAATTTTGTATCTAGGGAGGTTTTCTCAGTCATCTGTCTAGAGAAATTTCCTCTACCGGACAACAGGGATAAAGAGTCCTTGGTGGGACTTGAGAGCAGAAAAAAAGTCTGTGTAGGGAGTTTGAGAAATGGCAAAGAGAAAAACCTGCCACATTTCATTCAAATGTGGTAATTTGAATGAAGCAGTTCAGTTACCGAAGGGCCTGGTATTGAGAGAAGGTAAAGAATAAAAGGCTCTTCACTCTAGATTTCATTTAGAAGGTCAAGAAATGGGAGACTCAAAGACTAGGCCTTCCTGACTTCAGGGACAGGTAATTTCAGGGAGCAGCTGCCTTGACTTAACCAGGGTACTGGAGTCAGAAGGATGCCTGGTCTGCTAGTCTGCTAGCTCAAAAATAAAAAATCTATGATTGCCTTTTAGTCTTTAAAGGGGGATTAGGAAAAATTAAACAGATTCACTGAGACAGAAGTACTCTGTATAAGAGAGAATGAGAATACAAAGCTGTTAACAAGATATTGGGAATCATACCACTTCCAAAGAAAGGAGTTAAACTAAAAGATAGGGCCTTCTCCTTGGACGTGGAAGGGTTTTGGCTTAAGCTCTGTCATCTATGCTTGGACCTTCTGCAAACTGTTTAACCTCATGAGTCTTCTATATCTGTTTAAAACATGTTTAATAAACCACCTACCTCAAGAGGGCTACTAGAAAGATCAAGAAGAGCCTGGTACAGAGAATGTGCCAGAACATGCCAATCAAGTACGAGGTCTGGAAACACAGTAAGCACAAGGGAATGAGGACACAGGTGACCAGATACTTGACTATAAGGCTGGGAGGTGAAAGAGATGGTGTTGACCAATCAATCGCCCCATCACTGCCACTCCAACTCCATTCCAACTCTCTGAAAGCCAGAAGCCCAGTAAGAAAATTCGTCAAGTCTTAAATATTCAACGAGATGCCATATTTTCCATGTATTGTTGGTGGCTGATAATGAGGAGGCAGTATTGTTTTGTGCTAATTTACTCAGTAGACGTTTCTGTGCCTTCCATGCACACAACTCCTTTGGGGGGCCCTTAACAGGTAAGAAACCATCTAGTTTGTGGTAGACAAATGTAGACTTGAAAAAACAAACTGCAGGAACAAGAAATTTAAATTAAAATAACAATCTCCCCTGAGCTAAAAGATCACCCACATTACGTTCCATTCCACCTGTGGCCACACTGAAGATAGAGTGGAGAGTTTGTAACAGCCTGATCTACAGCAACAGCTCGAAATGGAATTTATGGACTGTGTAATTCATAAACAAACAAAATGGATCTGGTTGAGAGTAGAATTTATGTTATTCATTATAATATATTATTAATTATATGAGTACCATAGCTAAAAGTACTAAGGTAGCCAGTATGTAGGGAATGGGGAAGGTTGATATGGACCTTATCCAACAGACTCCCAGTCTATTGCTGAGGAGCTGCTTTTGGCAGTGCTCAGGGGACCATATAGACCTGGGCCTTCTGCATACAATGCATGTGTTCCAGTCCTTTACACTATCTCTCTAGACCCCAGGATGTCCATTTTGCTAAAAGTACTGCAATTCAGAGTAGTTTAAAAGGGAAGTTCAGAACTCATCTTGCCTTTGTTCAAATCAAAGTTCAATAAAGGACCAACCAAGCAATGATCTGAACTTGAGCATCTGATTTAGCTTTACTGATTTTCTCATCAACAATGAAGTGAATAATAGTATCCCACCACCTCCTTGAATGTGAGGATCCATAAAGAAATCACTATGCTCAGAGTTCAGGAGCAAACATGCAATGATGACCGGGCACTCTGCAGGCCACTGTTGAAAAGCCAGCAGCACCCAGGGGAAGGAATGAATTCCTGCAGAACCAGGAAAAATGTGACCCTAGGAAGTGACAGTGTAGTCTTAAAGAATTTGCAAGTGTTGGCTGAAAGGGGATGAAAGGCATTCTGTGAGAAAGGAACAAAGAGACAAGCCCCAAATTACTTTGGGTAAAGGCAAGGATTCCTTTGGGACTACCATATAGCTTTCGGGCAATCAAATGAAGTTTGACTCTGGGGTCAAAGGCCAGGCTGGGAAAGGTGCTGGGAGTAAGGATAGCACCTGTGGGTCGCACACACAAAAGCAGAGAGAAGAGGTGGTGCAGGCCCCATTAACTGTCAACTCCAGACCCAACAATCTCAGGCATCACTGTTAGTTTAAACCTCTTCACAACCTGAGGAAATAGACTATGTTGAACACATCTGGGATATGAGGAAAATTAGACTCAGAGATAGCATCAGCATCTCACAACCTGATGTTGGCATCTGAACCCCTCTGTCATAAGTTGTGCTCTGCTCCACAAGAAGAAAACAGCCAACCCCATCAAAAAAATGGGGAGAAGAAATGAACAGAAGCTTCCAAAAAGAAGAAATTCGAATGGCCAAAAGGCATATGAAAAAGTGCTCTTCATCTTTAATCATCAGGGAGATGCACATCAAAACAACAATGAGGTACCATCTCACCCCACAGAGACTGGCACACATCCAAAACAGCAAGAACAACCGGTGCTGGCGTGGATGTGGGGAAAAAGGACTCTCATCCACTGCTGGTGGGAGTGCCGACTGGTCCAGCCCTTTTGGAAAACAATATGGGCATTCCTCCGAAAGCTAGATATTGAGCTCCCATTTGATCCAGCAATAGCACTCCTGGGAATATACCCGAGAGACCGAAAAACACATAGCAGAAACACTATCTGTACTTCTTTATTCATCTCTGCGCTATTCACTATAGCTAGAATCTGGAAACAACCTAAATGCCCGAGAAGAGAGGGACTGGCTAAAGAAACTGTGGTTCATCTACACTATGGAATACTATGCGGCTGTCAGAAAAGATGAAATTATGAAATTTACCTGCAAATGGATGGACATGGAGTCTATCATGCTGGGTGAAATTAGTCAGAAGGAAAAGGACAGATATAGAATGACTGCATTCATTAATAGGATATAAATAGATACCAGTGTTTTACTAAATATGGGAAATGGTAATGGCAGATTAAAACTCACCACTGAATATACACAAAGAGACTTAAGTGATAAACTCTAAATATCTGCAGGGCTAGCCACAATGTGTAAAACAAGAGGGAGAGAGATGCAGAGACAGAGAGAGAGAATAGAGAGAAAGAGAGGAAACTGGGGTACCTGCTATTAAGGCAGCCTGGGGGCGGGAGGGGAGGGTACATTGGTGGTGGAAATGGGGCACTGGTGGAGGGATGGGTGCTGGAATACTGTATTACCAAGAACCAATTATGAACACCTTTGTAATTGTATGTTTCACGGTGGTATAATAAAAAAATTAAAAAAAAAAAGTTGTGCTCTGAAAATGTCTTCCTTCTGGTGGTTAGCAGAAAGGTCACACATGGGTGTTTGAGTGTCTGGACTCAAAAGAGTGACTAAAGGAGAAAGAGGGGTTTTTTGGGGGATACAGGGGGTGGAGTTGTGGTTTAAGTGGAGCTTTAGGAAAAGAATATTTTAGCCACTGACTGGTTTTAATTTTGCTGAGTATAGGCTTAATGTGGGTTGGAGAAGCTGCAGAAACTGTCGAAAGCTCTCTCTCTCTCTCTCTCTCTCTATATATATATATATATATATATATGTGGCTAAAGATACAATAGAACTACAGTATGAAAATCTCACACTCAGAGCTAGGACTTTTATCTCCCATGTTTGAGATGAATCTGAGAATTCAGCTAGAAGGAGGCTAAATCCATTGGAGAACAAATGAAGGGGCCAAGAAATGCCAGTGAAGTAGCAAAGGTATCAAAGGGAGCTCTGTCATGCTAGAACTTGCTGAAAAGCCCCTCCAGCATTCAGGTAACAGGGGTCTAAGCACGGGCTGGTGATAGCCTCTCTTCTCAGTGAGCTTGTCAAGTCTGTCTGTTGCTAAAGAGGGTTGGAGGTTGCAAAGTGATGCACTTCTGGCATCCTGAGAACATCTCCAGGAATTCAGATTCTTCTCACCTCTCCACCATTACCTTGCCATCATGATGTACACAATAATTCTGCAGAATTTGCTCACATCCCCTTCAATGGTTGCTTATGTGACATTTGACATTTCAAAGTCATGTAACTGGTCAGTTATATCTTCCATAACTGCTTGACTTGGGGTAGACAAATTAATTTACACCTGAGATTCCATCGGTAAGATTGAAATAAAAATTATCTTAAGAAATTTGCTGAGGGTTACATCAGTCAAGACCTACTATCTCGCATGCTGATTTCTAACAGTCATGCTTTATTATTATTATTATAATGTGCACAGCCATCTTGACTTCTGAGATAAGTAGTAAGCTGCAAAAAAGAACCCAGGTCTAAATTTCTTTGTTTGCATCAGTGTCCACCTAACAAAAAGCCAACAAGAGACCATGTAATCAACCACTCTGTGTTGAAAAGGCTGGTGCTTGTAACATTTATGGATGAGGCGCTAAACTACTCCTAACAGCACTCAGGGAAACCGATGAGTTTTTTTTTCCTTAGTCTTCGTAAGAATCATTCAACAGTTCTATGAATCTTATAACTAAGAGGATGCAATTGTCATGATTTTAAGAATCACGGCAGAAATAGAAGCTGTTTATTATTCCATTTCAAGAAAGGGAATCAGAGAAGGAAGTGTTTAACTGTAAGTGTTGTTAATTGTCAAGTGCTAGGAGGGTGAAAGACATTAAGGGGAAACCAGTCCAAGTCTGGAGCGTGGAAGAAGCACAGAATGGTGGCTGCAGAGATCACGTGAGAAGAGGATCCCTCTACTGAGGTCCTCTGCAGTCACAGACCATCACCAGGATATTGGCCACCATGGGGCCTCTGGACCCCATTCTCCTGACCAGGCATTTCACATGATTTCTGTGCTGGTGCCTGGTCTCCAAATTTCTTGGCTTCTTTTGCTGAATGATATTGCAGGCCTCATTGGTGGTGAGGGTATGATGAAGGGGCTGAAATGTAGTGGGAAAATCCCTGCAGAATAATTGATGACTTTGATAATAACTTCTAGAGAGGAAAAACACAGTCCTCTGACATCAATAAAAGTCACAGACATCAGGCTATAAAGATAGTACAGGGTTAGGGCTCGCAGCATGTGACACACTCTGGTTCAGTCACTGGCATCACATATAGTAACCTCACCCCAAGCCCTAGAAAGCCCAGAGCACTCAAAACAAACAAACAGAAGTCATGGACATCAAGCTGTGGTTTGTTTTCTAAAAGCTAAGAGAAACGGAGAGGAGTGAGTTAGCTAAAGGCTAGACTTTGGCTTACAAATTGATGGATGGGATCTTTGGGGCTATTCCTTTGTCTCTAGCACAGTAGGAAACCAGGTCTCAGGCTCTGAAATGACTCTACATAGTCCTTTCTGAGTGGGGCCCCAGGTACCAACTCCATAGGTGTCTATCATGGGCACAAAGCTTTGGATGGATTTGGTGTTCTTGAAGCTGGAGGAGGTCTCAGTGATCATGGTCCTGAAGGAATAAAGAACTGGGGTCAACAGAGAGCGAGTTTAAGACCTCCTGGGTTGCTCTCTGTTGGCTGCATTTGCTGGTGGGTGGGTTCTAAGGCACAGATGTCCTAGATTTGCTGCTGGCATCGCCTGTCCTCTGCCCACCCTCATTCTGAGAAAGAGGCCATGGACACTGGCCTTGAGGACCCGCTTCCTGTTTTCTCTCCCTCTCCAAAGCAGGGAACACTGGCAGTGATGAAAATCAATTCAGAGTCCTTTAATCTCAACACGAAACCCTGAGATCCAGCCCTTATTTTAGGGACATCCCCATGGGCTGGAATTGTCCCAGTGACCATCTGTGAGCAAACAAAGGAAGAGAAGATGCCCTTAAGGAGTGAGGGGGACTCAGATTCCACCAGAGAAGGGAGCAAAAGGCAAAGATGGCATTTCCATGCAGCCGTGCGAGACGGGAGAATCTTTCCTCTCCTGAAACAATGAAAGGCTCCTGCTAATTTTAACCCGAGTAGGCTCTGAAAAACCTGCAGTTGACTATGAGTCACTGGCCCTCCAGGGAATCAGAGGTGGGGAGGGTGTGTGTGTGTGTGTGTGTGTGTGTGTGTGTGTGTGTGTGTGTGCGTACATGTGCACATACACGCACTTGCGCACACACTGGTGTGTATAATCTCACAGTGCCCAGAGCCCTGGAGATCCTGGAACACTTCAGTAGCACAGGCCAGATTCATTAAAAACCCTGGCTACAGGCCAGCAGTTAAAATTGAAGCAGCATATTTATTGCATTTTGTTCAAATAAATCTGAAAACGTGTGAATCATATTCCTTGGAGAGATTGGGAGAAGAAGTAAACAACATCAGGCTAATACTTACAAGCCGTGGCAGAGAGAGAACAAAGATACAGAAGGTTCTGCCACGGCAGGAGCTCTGAGATGGTGCCCTGCGTTGGCGGGGGCAGCAGGGACCATCCTCTGCTGCTTATCTCCATCTCCCCGACCCCTCCCTGTCCCTGACTCCATCCTAGGCTGGTGTCAGTCGGAGCCAGGTGGCTCTGCCTAATGCCAGGGGTTTCTCAGTCACACCCTGGCACCTTCCATCTTGCTCTGCAGGCCTCTGTGGTCTCCAGATGCTGCTGCCGCCATCCTGCTTTCTAATGGCAGCTGCAGAAATTAGATTCAATTATAGGCTTTCCAAAAATAGTATAGAGAGAAGGAAAATCTCCCCAACCCCGCCAGCCCAGTTATAGGAAACTTGGCAAGAGCTCAAACTAATTATTTGCCTCTCTAAAGCAAAATAAGTAGCTGGTCACCTCGCTCATTCCTGGCCTCTATTTTCTTTTTGTTGTTGTTTGATATCTCTCAGTGATGCTCTGAGGGACTTTCTCTCTTTCAGGAGTAACTCTCTTCATTGGGTTGGACTTTGGGCCTCAGTTTCCTTTAGTGTAAGATGCTAATCATTTCCAAGGAGTACATTGAGGCCCAAATGAATGACTTGTCTTCTAGTAGCACCTAACGTCACAACATCCGCTCTCCACAGCCAGACATTACATCTCTTTCTCTTGATAAGAAGAGATGCTTGGAGGGCAGATGGATTATGTTAATCTGTCATCCTCTGTTCAGCCCGAGGTGGCTCCAGAAGCGACTTTGCCACGGGCCCCACCCTTGGTGCCTTGCATTATACATGTGCTTGTTGGTGTGAAACACTGATAAAGTTAGACGAATAGGTCTGAAGTGCGGCCCACTCTTACGTCACACAAACATGGTTATTTGTACCTCTTAGAAAGTCTTTGGGTTTTTTTGACAATTATAATGAGCTGGGGCCATAGGTGGGGAGGCGGGAGACACACAGCTGGTCTCTCCAAGAGAGAAGGTCTATGTCTGTTTTGCTTTACAGTGTGGGGAAAGGTCAGGGATTTCTAAACCCAGTATAGGTATTAGCTGACATTAGGCCCTCATTGAAGGCGTGGTGACAACTGAAGTGAAAGCTGATCCAATCAAACCCCAGCAGATAGCTGGCAGAGGGGTTGGGTTCTGACGTAAGGTCCAAATGTGAATCCCAAGTGTGGATGAGCCACCTGAACAGCCCGTCTTGCTCAGACTTCCCTCAACCCTCAGTACGCACAAGTGCAAATGATACTTGAGAAATTGGTCTTGCTTAGTACCATATTAATTACTTCAACTCAGGGTTGGGGATCCCCGGCTCCCTCTCTTTTGTTCTGGCATGGGCCCAGAAACATTTCAGAAACATTCCTCTGTTCTTTCTGTACCCCTGTCCCTGGAAATCCTATGGACAGACTGGTTTAGCTTCAAGAGTGTTCCTCCACTGAGGTTAAGATGGAGAGCGGAGATGAGGGAACGTCCCCCAGCTGTCTGAGGTACACATCCAGTCTGAACCCCTCTCACATTTGAGCTTGTAAAAAAGCAATATTTCAGTTGCACACACACCATTTAGTCCACTCACAATGATGAGAGATTTCAGATTCACAAAAAGCCTGAGTCGGAGGGGAAATGTACTTATTCCCCTTGGACAGAAGAGAAAAGTGAGGCACGGAGAGGCTGAGCAATTTGCCCTCAGTTACCACAACTCACAGGTAGCAGAGTCAGAATTTGAATATATGCAAACAGGTTTTAAGAATTCAACTCCCAAACAATGGTGCATGTAGTATCTTGAATGTCTGACCTTCTGGAGTACTTAGACTGGGTTTCCTTAATGTGTTACTTTCCTGAGGGTGATCTAGAAAGAAATTCAATAAGTTGTCCCTGGACCAAATGGTAGTAGCCTAACCAAGTTTACCAGCTAAACAAGAGTCTATTTATTAACTGGTTCCTATCTCTATGATCTCTGACTGCATGGGCAGACAGTGCTGTGCACAGCCCTGACCCCACAGTGGGAGGACACAGTTCCTACCACTGTTCCTGATGTGGGGTTGGCTATGGCTTGATTCATCAGCATTCACCCTCCTGGGATCCTAGGTGTTGAATGTGGCAGATGAGAGTTTGGGAAGAGCCTGGCCAGGGAGACAGATCAGAATGAACTGTACTGGGTGATTTGGGATGAAAATAATTCCTTTGAGCCTTTTAAATCTCCATCTCCTTCCAACAAACTAACGTGAAGGGTCATTAGTTTTTAGACGGTGGGTATGATATGGCCATATGTTTCTGAATAAGCATGAGTTATACTCAAAATATACAGGCTGTTTTATAAACTATGGTTATCCTTAGTTTTAAAGATTATTTATTCTAGGAAAGAACTACCAAATAAGACCCTTAGTTGGTCATGGGCTGCAGGAAGTCTCGCAGCTGCTGACCCCTTGGCCAGTGTAGTCTGTACCCCATCCCTCAGCTTCCATTCGGGCTGAAACAGTTGATAGTGGCATTACCCACTCTTCACACTTTGGAGAATTTGAGACTCAGAGCTCAGTGATTCATGTTGTGATTCTGCCTGAGAATTCAGAGAGAAGAATTTCTGCCAGACATCATTTGCTTGTTGAATGAAAGAATAAATGGATTATTGAATGAAGGCAGAACCTGAGAAGAAACCAAGTTATTTAAACACATCTGTGTATTCCCAAGTATCTTGGACACCACATGCCTTTTTTTCCTGAACGTAAATTTAAACACAGAACAGGGAGAAAACTCATGTGCAATTTTTGTCTGCCAACCACTACTATGACAACTTCAGACTTCATAGCCTGATCGTGATGTCCAGCCACTGACACAGGGTCATTACATGGTTGTAAGAAAAGGATTCTCTAAACTCTGTGTCTTAAGTAAGTCCAGCTCTAGAAAAAAGATTTCTTGAAAGTCTCGTGCAATCAGATTTCCAGAGCACCACCCCTGAAATGAATTGAAGTAGACAAGAAGGGATAAAGGCTAAAGGGATGAGTCTCTGGGTTTTCCCCAACCATCCTAGCCACTAGATACAGCGGTGTGGCCAGCATCAATAAACTGACCTTTACTCCACAATGGAAATGTACACAAGACTTCCTTAATCCAAAAAGCTAAACTGGGTGTGAACTTGACCGAAGTCATTGTCATGCCTCTTAGAAGTCACCTCTCTGATTCACGTCTCTGATTCCCAGCATCCAGAACTGCAGGGCCAAGTGGTTCCATCGTGTTATTGAAACCTTCTCTATTTGTGTGATGCTATGAATACTTCAAGTCTTGCTGATTCTGGAGGACTACTACTGTCAGGGTTAGCCAACTGCTCAGACATATCACCAGATACTCCTGGTATTAAGTCATTCACCCAGGAGAGCCTGGAAATAGCTGTCACCGGCTGAACCTATCTCTTCCCAGGGCATTCTTGCTTTGTCCATTCCTTCTCATCCTTCGCAAAAGCATAATAAAGTCCTTTGTCCTGGGGCTTCCTTGTGAGGCCCTGAAAACAACAGGGATGTCTCACACTTTGTTCCTAGGATCTGAGAGAATAAATTCTTCCCTCAGGACAATCAGCACTCATGTTTGTGTGTCTTACTATATCGGAATAAATCATATCCCGAGTGTATTTTAACATACCGCACTTTATGCCAACTCCTTAAACCCTCCCATATTTCCATATTAACATTAGAGAATTTAGAAGAAATCACCTCCTCTCACTTCTTGATTCCTCACTATATAAATCAGGGCATTTGTATCTTATTTCTTTGCTTGCAGTGGTAGGAATATAATCTAGGACCTCACACACGGAAGGCAACTGCCCTACAGCTGAGCCTTAGCCCTGGCTCTGGGGTAGTCTTTGCGTTTTACTTTCAGCTCAGATGTCCGACTAGGATCTTTATTTATTTTTAGAAAACTTGATAAATGTTTCTAACAATGATCTTATCAACAACTTCAACAATGAGAATAAACAGATGTACAAAAGCTTTTCTGTCCTATCTTTCTTCCATGGATTGCTTTTAAAATTTATGCAAATTCTGCCCAGACAAAAAGTGATTATCCAAGATCACACTTAGTCCTCAACACCTGACTTCTGCAGCAGAACAAGAGACTGAAACCCATTGAAACCTAAAAGACAAGATTGGGAGTGGCCCCCAGATCTAATGTGTGAAGCCCCAAATCTGTGAGAAAAGCCTGATGTGACAATCAAGAATGACACTGAACATACAGTTGAGCTCAACTTTGTCCTCCCTGCAGGAAGACCGTGAATGAAGAAAGCACTTTGGTGATTGACACAAAGCCCCACTTCCTACTTCTGCTCCCAGGATCAGCTCTTGAAAGCAGTCCCCAGTGGAAACGGGCTTTGCTTGAAGAGCTGAGGCTGTTGTTGGGGACTTTCTGCACTCCTAGTAGGATTGATATGCAAAGTCTTGCTTGGTTGATGGGTTGAATCATTGGTCTAATATTTAATGAACATTTGACACTGGTAAATTCCACTTTCCCAATTTGTCTCTTTGCCAAGCTAAGTGTGATTTGCTCCTACACTCAAGTTCTATACTCTAACAACCCTGTCCTGTTCTGGTGCAATCTCAACCATCACATGTGACTTATGTTTGCAGGAGTGTATATCATACACTGAACAGAGTGAAATCTCTGACCCTGACATACTCCCAACATACTCCCAACAGCCTCTATGTTGGATGTTGGATGGTATGGTCAGATTGGAGTTACTAAAAGTAGACCTTCTTACTATCACAGGTAACTCACCATCAAGTTACACAATTAACGTTTGACTTTTGAAATCAGAGCTTTGTTTACCCTACTGATTGTAGATGCAATTTTCTAAGAGGGTAGACCTTATGCTAAGTGTGCTCGTAGCAGTGAAAAATGATAATGAAGGAGCAGGAGGGATCTTTTGGGGACATGAAGGATGGGTGATGGCATGGTTGCAAAGGTATGAGCCTACCCCCACATACACTGTGAGTTCTATGTATTCAATAAGAAGAGCTCTTACTTGCTTATTTTTTCTGGTCACACCCAGCAACGCTCAGGGGTTACTCCTGGCAGTGCTCGGGGGACTATATAGGATGCCGAGGATCGAACCTAGGTTAGCCGTGTGCAAGGCAAATGCTCTACCTGCTGTGCTATCACTTCAGCCCCAGAAGAGCTCTTATTTGTAAGTTAGACTGAATAGAACTTGCTTCAGAAAAAACTTTCTCTGGTATTAAGTGCATGACAAATCACTATTAAACAGCACTGTAAGCCACAGTATCCCAATCAATTTAAAATACACAAAAAATAATAAAGGAATTAAAGTTAAAAATAAAACTTCTTCTAAAGCTATAAAACAATAAGGGCTTTGATGGCCTTTAGCCTAAATCCACACCAGTTTTCTTAGCATCACCTTGTATTAGTAGGGATATTGTGAGGAGTAAATACGTAATGCACACATGGTATCTGGCATAATGTCTGGCATGTGGCAAGTGCCTGTTTAGTGTTGCCAGTAGTCTTGATTCTGTTCTTATTACTTCCAAGTAATTGTGAATTAAGATAGGAGAGGTATCTGAGAAACTTTCTTGGTAATGCCATTAGTGACACACAGACAGCGTTTCTACTCTCAGGGTTTTCATTTTGATAAACTCTAGGCTGCCTTTGTTTTGGGGTTTAAGGAATGCAAGTGCATTTTATTTGCTTAAACTGCTAAACTCACATTTCTAAAAAAATAGAAAAACAGTTTAACAATAACTCACCACAATGTGTAAAATAAGAGGGAGAGAGATGCAGAGACAGAGAGAGAGAGATAGAGAGAGAAAGAGAGGAAACTGGGGTACCTGCTATTAAGGCGGGTGGGGGGGGGGGGGAGGGAGGAGGGATACATTGGTGGTGGAAATGGGGCACTGGTGGAGGGATGGGTGCTGGAATACTGTATTACCAAGAACCAATTATGAACACCTTTGTAATTGTATGTTTCACGGTGGTATAATAAAAAAATTTAAAAAAAAAATAGAAAAACATTATAAATAACAACTCCAACTGTGTGTGTGTGTGTGTGTGTGTGCGCATGCACGTAATCAACTTTTTTGCATTTCCTAGGTCCAGACTTCCTTCTCTCTTAGGCAGAACCATTAGTTAACAGACCACTGGGGCATGGATTTACCAATATACTGAGGACAAAAACACCAGCTGATCTTGAACTAAAATGCTTTTTATGGCCATGCTAAAGCCCCTGTTGATGTCCTCACTTAGCCAAATTTCCATAAGGCACATCAGCTCATGACCTTTGGGGTAAGCAGAAGCAAATGGGCGCTGCAGGGCAGGAGGCACAGGGACAGGTGTGTGCAGGGTCACAGTGCTTCTGTCACTCAGCGTTTTCTTTATTCCTTTCCTCCCGCTGTGTGCAGTTACAGAGCCTCTGGAGCGGGTGACTGTGGTTAACACGCATTGATCTGTGTACCAAAGGAAGGACCACAACCGATCGGAGAAAGACACGTGATTAAACAGTTCACTGGCAACAGGAAACAAAAGCAAGAGCAAGCAGGAGCCTGAGCAGTAGGGTAGATTGGAAAGGATGAGACGGTGGGTCTCGGGAGACCTGAATCCAGTCCCTTGCTCTATAGAACTACTCAAGTTTCTCTCTGGACCGCTGTTTACACATTAAACAGAACAGGTTGGCAACCTCCTAATTGTCCTTATCGAAGATTTCAGAGGACCTTAGGCATGGATACTCTTGCAAAATTTTTAAAGACAAGCTTGAATTTTCCTGTGCTGGAATCAATGACCCCTGAAGTGGTAAATACTATAGCCCGGGGCCTGAGCAAAACTGAATAATAATGAATTGAAAGGAAAGATGACACAAAAACAAGCCAACAAAATCCCTCACACAAGAAACAGCAAGCACGCAACAATCTCCCGCATCCTCTAAAAGTCATTCTCGAACTGAACCACCCACTGTGGCGATATTATGGCCCATAAAAACCAGCACAGCCATTATCTTCCTGCCATGGGGAGCCCATGGCCTGCCACACTTTGGGCCACGTGTATCGGAGATGGAAACCATTTCTCCAAGGCAGAGTTGCTAACCTGACTTACACCTGGGTTGCCACAGGGAGCCTGGCAGCCCACACTCGCTGCTGCAGCTGCAGACAGAGCTTTCCCCTTGGCAAACACCAAAAAAGCATTTTGTGAGGTTGGCTGCAGGGCCCGGTGCTGATGCTGAGAGTGGCACTTCTGCGGTCCTGTGGGTAGAGCTGGCAGCTGGGAGGGAACACAGATCTTCCTGCGCCCTCCCTCCTGAGAACCACGACTTCCGAGGCGCCTCGTTAAAATAAGTGTTGCCACCGCAGAGCATGGCGGCAGTCGCCATCCCAGGCTCCGCCATTTTCTCTTCTGTGGCAGCCAGCTGCTGAGAGAGGAGTCACATGCAGGCCCCGGAGCCAGGCACTATGGCCAACTCTGTGGCCTTGTCTTCTCCTGCAAGTTGCTGTAGACACACGAGTTCAAACTCCACTTGGATAGAAAAGAAGAGAAGCAAGCCTGGCTTCCTCCCTCTGGGGCTGCAGGCTAAACACTATCCCCACAGGACTGATTTCTAGCTTACAAGGCAGAGTGGGCAGACCAAATTTGTATTTGGCAGAAAGCAAGAGAAGGCAGTCTCTGTATGATTTATTATTCCACTTCCTTTTTCCTCTCTTGAGGTGTGTATTCTTATCCCTGTTTCTCTGGAGGAAGGAACTGAAGCTTAGACTTCTGAACTATTTTTCGTGCGCCTAGTGGGGGGGCCACAACAGGACTACTCCTGCATTGTGCTCTGGGGTTGTGCTGGAGGACCACCACATGGTCTGGGACTGAGCCTGGGTTGGTGCGTGCGAGGGCAGCACCTTCACCCCTGTTCCATATTTCCAGGCTTATCTCAACTGTTCTTCCAGGGCCAGTTGTTGGAGCCAGAAACAGAAGTCTAGTCTAATACCTCTGCCCCCAGTTTTGCTCTTTGAAAGTCTACAAGCTATGGTTTGGGGAGAGGAACAGGATATTTAGCATTACTTCTTGAAGAGATCTTGAACTTTCTTTCCTTAAAGTATGTGTGAATTTAATGTACGAATTGCAAGGGGAGTCAATGCTGAGGGCAAGTTTCTATGAGAGCCCTGATAAATATGCCAGGTCTCTGATAAAGGCTACACAGCCCTTTAGGGTCGGGTCTCAGGCTACAGCCATGAGGATCCCTTAGAATGATCACTGAGACTTCATACCTGAAATAATTAAACAAGGGGGTCATTACTGAAAATGGATTTAATGTCTTAGTAACTTGTACATGCAAATCAAAATCTAGGCCTGAAATGCCTGGAGGTTAAGAAAGCAAAAGCTAAGGACAATCAATCCTAAATAGCTAACTAGGCTTTCCCTAGTAATGCTACCCTCAAGCTACAGGCAAGCAAACAATTTCCTTGCTGAGCTTCTGATCTTTTTATAACAAAGTCCCTCTCGTAGATCCTGTTGGTGGAGAGCTTCTAATCATGTCCCATTTGGAGTTGTCAGCTGAAAACAATTGTAGGCATATGAACTTTTAGAAATGCATCCCACAGTTTATCTTTCTTGGGGGTGAGAGGTGGGAGGGGGACCAGGGCCATACCTGCTTATACTCAGGGTCTACTCCTGGCTCTGTGTTCAGAAGACCATATGTAGTACTGGGAATCAAATTTGAGTCAATTGATGGAAGCGAGTGCCCTATCTGCTGTACTATCCCTCTGGCCCCTTGGTTTAGGTTTTACTATCCTCAACACCTAATTTGGTTTAGGCTACTTAAACCACAAGGAAAAAAAAAGGAAAAACATCAAATGATGCCTGGAGAGTGACTGGGACATTTTAGCTGTAGTTTTCTCAGAAATTCAGAGGCAGTTTCAGGATCAATGACTGAGATAATGTGGCATTCTGGTAACTCAACACTTGAAGTAGCCTTTGCCAAGCTTTAGGAAGCTCTGGAGACACACTGGTCCATTCCTGGAAGAAACCCTGGAAAAATACTTATCTTTCAGAATGTTCAGGTCCTAAATCAACAGATCCACTCTACGTTTCGAAAGTCTAGCCATTTTTAGACCTAAATGCCTAAGTTAATCTGCAGAATAACTTCAAAGCCTACTGGACCATGTTGTAGTCAAGCAATAGTTTACTTTTAATCAAGTGACAGAGTACAGCCAGCTCACTTAATTCCAATTTAGATGAGAACATTCCTCCTGTTTGAGTGTCCCTAATGATCAATGACTTGTAATTAGATATGTATACATATCCTAAGGAGAGTTGAGGAATAGGAAATATAAAAAAAAGTTTTACAGCTCTGAGGTGGGAATGTATAGATGGGGAGAGATCTGGAGACCATGTTCTGGGGCAAAGAATTTCTGTGGTGCCATCAGGGAAAATGTCTATAAGGAGCACAGAAACATCAGGATATTCAAGTGAAGGAATATAATCTTTACATGGTGGACCTTCAAGAAGCAACTGCAGAATTTGAATGGGAGGATAATAATCAAAGGTTAAGCTTGGCTGTTCTGATCCACTAATGTCTTCAAAATATAGGAAGAATGATATTTAGAAGAAGACTGAAGGTACCAACTGCAAAAGGCCTTTTAATATTATTTTACTACATAGGGTAATAAGTTAAGGAGTTAAGGCCAAATTTGATGCAAACATGAGGACTGGGAACTTCAGAAACAGGAAAGAGACATGGGAAGGAACCGCAGTGAGGTGTTGGCTCAGAAATGAGTTGACTGGCGAACGCTTACTAATGGCGTGGCCGAGTCACAGTATTTTCTCCACTTTTCAGCTGTAAATGAGGTCTCTAACTGCAGGCGTGGGTATATTTTCATTGACTATCTTAAATGCTGTTGTCCCCCACACCAGCCTCTTCACCAGGGGCCAAATCCTGAGCTGGATAGAACATATATTCAGGCCTCCTGCCAGCTCTCTGATATTATAGCAAACTTACTGGGCTCCCTAAAGGTAGGCTGGTAACAGAGGACATCGAGACTGCAAGACAATTCCTGTTCTTAACGTGAGGGGAGTTGCTCTTGTAGGGTAAAATGTTCCCTCTGCAGAAGAACAGGCTATAGTTCTGGCTAAACCCAGGGTTCCAGAAGGTGACCTTAGGTGGCGAGGAGACTTGCAGAAAGTGGCTGAGCTAAAAATAGTCATTAGAGAAATCTGGGTAGAGACAAGCACCCAGCGAGAAGGTCCTATGGAGAAGAAAGCTAAGAGATGCTGAGTCAGGGGAAGTGAGCGAACCACCAGTAGCAAGAGCAGGCTGACACTCAGATCTCTGAGGAACCCACCCTGATAACACTTTATAGTGACTCCTTGCTCCTGGTCTCAGGGAAATATTCTTTCGGCTCTTTAGCTTCTATGCTCAGATGCTTCATTAGGGTTGACTTGGTGAAGTGATGCAGATGCAGAGACACTGGCAAACCTCTGCTAACAATTAAAGGGCAAAACTGGTAGGCCAGGCAGGCATTCCTTGGGTGTGCCAAGCACAGGGCGATTTAATAGGCTGCCTAAGAGAGCTTTAAACCTGCCCAGAGCAGGGAGAGCTCGAATCATTCTTGAAAGATTTCTGAAGTATATTCCCCTGGTAGAGAGCCTACAAGATTCCCTACTTGCTCTCCTTCAACGATGCTGTAGTGCTGGCCCTCTTTCCATGGGTTTGGTTCCCTTTCTCTTCTCATAAAGGCATGAATCCTGATGCAGGACACATTTTCCAGAAGCTGCTCTGAGAGCCCAGAGGAAAACAGTTTTTCAGTTTTAACAGGCTGTTGACCCTTTGACCAGAATGCCATTCCCGGTCTCATGCTTAACCAGGCCCACTTTCTGGAAGAATATTCTGAATGTTCTTCTGCTGTGTCTTTTTTCAACAGGAACCTCTCTGCTCCACCTCCTCTCACTGACCCCACAATGAGTGTAACAATGTTTTGAAAAGCATTTGGTAGAATTGTCAAAGGTTTGACCACCAATACTTATTATGATTGAATTGCAAAGAAAACAAATGTGACTAATTACATACTAAGATTGGACATTCTTGTTACAAACCTTTTGTGTAGTGAGAATGGTCATTGAGAATGGACAAGCTGAGAATCTTGCCCTGGCATTGCTCTCTCTCCATTGACATCCAGTGGTAAACGCCAGATGACATTTTTGTGAAACAAAAGGCTTTTCCTACTCTTTCATTTTAATTTTATTCTTGGCTAACTGGGCTGGCAGTTCAATGCAAGGGCCCAAGGCTGCAGTGCTGGGATTTACCTGAGCCACCCCAAGAGTTCATGGGGATGTCTGAGGCTGTGCCCAGTGATGTGTGGTGTTGGGATTGAACCAGACTTGGTCACGTGCAAGGCGAGTGCCTTAATCCCTGCACTCTTACCAGGTCCACTTCCTCTTTTGAACGAACAGCTGTGATCCACAAGGATTTCTTCATCCCCATGCAGGCACTTTAGCAGACTTTGACAATGGTGACCCTTACCAGGACTGCTCCTAATATCTATTGGTAATGTTTAGGATATTCTATTCACAGAGGATGGGAATAGAAGAAAGAAAAATCTTTTCTGAGCAGCTGGAAAGTTAAAACTAGGCTTTTGCAGTTCAGGAAGAGTGCAGGGTCCTGTAGCAGAGAGAAGTACATGCTCTCTCCCGAGTGGACCTGATTCCACTGGCTGGGCATGTAAAGAAATGTGTTACATGGTGGGTACTATTGACCTAGGGTTGCCACACTTCATGCCTACAAGAGGGAAGTGTGGGGAACATACAGAGGTGAGATACATGATAGGCTTGTTCTCAGGAGATACAATTCTCATGCCAACTCTGTTTCTGGCTTTCCAAAGAGTGAGCAGTATTCTCCAGAATTTGTTTCCTCACAGGTTAAAAACGAGGACAAAACTGAAATAAATAAACAAATAAATAAATAGATAAATCAATAATCAATCACTCAATCAATCAATCCAGTAGTTTTGCAGTTATACGATGGAAAGAAACGATTAAGAAAGCATGGATGACTGAGGTGTTGCTGATATTTTGCCGAACCCAGTGGCTGAGTTCAGCCACGGGCAGTGTTCAAACAGTGGTGCAAAAAATAAACTGAGGATGCCAATGGCATATAATTTGAGGGCATTACTATTTCCATCCTCTCCACTGAAAAGACGCTCAGCCAATGATTTCAAATCTTGGCTCAATCAGACAGTGGTGTTGGTATTTGGTTGGGACTATGTTCTCCCTTAGACTACCTTGATTTTCGTTGGATGACTTTGTTCATTTCAGCACCAATGACATTTGGGATGAATAATTATTTGTGTGTGTGATGGTGAGGGGCAATACAGTGGCATGTAAGACCTTTTTTTTTTTTGCTTTTTTTGGGTCACACCCGGCAATGCTCCAGGGGTTACTCCTGGTTCTGCACTCAGGAATTCATCCTGGCAGTGCTTAGGGGACCATATGGGATACCGGGAATCGAACCCGGGTCAGCTGTGTGCAAGGCAAGTGCCCTACCCGCTCTGCTATCGCTCAGGTCCCCATGTAAGATGTTTAGCGGCATCTCTCACCTTGACTCAAATTATACACCCCTGCATGTGCCAATAGAAAATGTTGCTAGTCAGTGTCAAGTGTGTTGTCAGGGACATAACTGCCCCAGGTTGAGATCCATAACCCTAGAAGAAAAACTGACAATGACACTTACTGACAATGACACTTCTAAATCAGAGTGTGCAAGCCTGAGACATGTTCAAAGTGCTGAGGGCTACTTCTGGACCATGGGCCACTTTCAGACGTACTCAGGCAATGATAGGTGACGCTATGGATGATGCTGGGCTGGGTGTGTGTTGGGAAACTGCCTTGACCCCTGTACTATCTTTCCTTCCCAGCCCTTCTGAGTTTTCAAAGAGGGTCACCATGTTAGACTCCAAGTGTGAGCAGATATTTGAGTCCCTGAGCTCTTCTAATAACTGAAGGAAAGTAGCTCTCAGAGGACTGTGTGTTGTTTTGGTATTTCTATGTCATGATAATTTTTCATGATAGTCTTGGATCTTCTAATATAAAAGGGATCTATTCTTGTTGGACTCACTTGAGGATAGTAGCTTGGAAGACAGGTAGGTGGTTTACCTGTATTTATAGTGGTAAACTCTTGGTGTGAAGTTATTGCCTAGAGAGCAGATATTGTCTATGTGTGAGTTTAAGGTAATGCTGGGTAATGTCACTGACAGTGTCATCAAGTTCTGCTAAAAAGGAACACAGCCCACTGAGCAGGGTGGGACTCATAGAACCTTCATGGAAAGCCGCCATTGTAGAAAGCAAACCATGTATTCCAAAACACCATTGTTTCAAACCATTCTGCTCTTTAGATCATTTGCTGTCATTAGATCTAGATGGAACTGATCAACACTGTCATTCTCAAGCATCTTTAGGAATCATGAACTGGGAAATAAAACCATACTCAGTATGGTAGACAGAAATCTTCAGGGAAGAGTTTTTCCTATGGGACATATTTAAAATAAAATGCACCAAACACTCAGGAAGCATTTTCAGAATATTCCAGAAACACTTCAGTTGGCAGCTTTGTCCAATTTGATGCATCCTTTGAACACATGGGCCTATTCCTTTGGCTTGGTAACTACCAGTGTATTTCATAAGTGACCAATCCAATGATCCAATCCTAACTTCTCATAAATACCAATCTCCTGCTTCTAATGACCCGATCTTTAACAACCGAATGCCAAAAGAAGTAGGAAGAATTTGTGGTGAGAGCATCTTGCACTTCAGCCAAGTTTCCACCATCACTCCAGGATCACATTTTCAACTCACCCTTTAAAGTGGCCCACAGAAACCCAACACCTTTCCAGGTCATGAAAAGAAGCTCAATAATGATTCTCAAATAAGGGTGATGCTGAGGACCAAGTACTTTGGATGATAAGGAGCCACAGCTTCCAACTAAAACTGGAGCCTACAGGTATGAGGGCGAAACCACCCACACAAGGGAATAACAAGCAGCACTTAAAGTTTGGCACTGTCCTTGGAAATGTTTATAGGCTTACAGATGTAATTATAAAGGATAGAGGGTGTGGAGGGAGCAATGAAGGGAAAGAGATGATGAATGAAAGAACTGTTCCATTCTTGGCCACCATTAATAGCATCAAATTATCATAGATCCCAAATGAATAGGAAGAACAGTATTGAGACAAACACTAGATTCCAGGGGGACCAGACCTGTGTTTTAAAAACAGGGCCATGTGCCTGAGAAGGAATGCTGTGTGCTTAGCCTTGTTTATAACATGGCAAAGGATTCAAGAATGTAATCTGTTCCTCTTGACAAAAGCAAAAAAAAAAAGAGAGAGAAGAGGAAGGCAGGGAGGGAAGGCAGAGAGGGAGGAAAGAAGCATGAAAGAAAGAAAGAGAGAGAGAGAGAGGGAGAAAGAGAGAGAGACATTCTCCTTGCTCACCCTTCTCATCCAATTCCAGACCTGAAAGATGGCATTCAACCATGAATTCCTGGAATGCTTCCTGCAAGTCTGTCTTTCATCAGAACAGCTAGATGACGGAGAAGCTTTGTGTTTCCAAAAAGAGATCAATGTGCGGAAGTGGAGATATTCTGAGGGAGTTTTTCAGATTTGTTGAATCTCAGATATTTTGAAGTAGTTTTTTGGGGGATTGAGGGGGCACACCAGGTGATGCTCAGGGCTTAATCCTAGCTCTGCTTATGGCACCATGTGGGATGCAAGAGACCTAATCTAGGTCGGCCACATGCAAGGCAAGTGCCCGACTCACTGTTCTATCTCCCCAGCCCCTGCAGTTTTTTTTCTTTAGGTGGGAAGGAGGCTTTAGATAGTGCATCAGAAACAGCGATGCATAAAGCATTTCTCACTAACTCTGTGCAGACAAATTTCCATCCCAACATCATTCTTAAACTTCCTGAGGATTCTTGGAATGAATTCACCAAAAGTAATTATAGTGCAGCTAGAGATCCTGAGTCTGGGGGACTAATGACTTTTTCTACCTGTTTGGGGGCACCATCTGGGAAAGGTAAATAAATTTCTTGTCTCTGAGAAGCCTCAGTTTCCCTAACTGCTAAAGGAGAAAAGCAATGTCATTACTACAGAGATTTGGCAAGGTTCAAAATCAAAACACATTCATAAGGTGAGGAGCACCTTATGGACCATGCCTAATTTGCATGAGCTAAATATATATATGTACATATTTTGATACCAATATTCAAGGTCAGGCGAAACATGGATCAGGAGTTCTTGTCAAAGGTGGAAATGATCACAAATGTGTAGGAGTCAGAGGTTAGGTAAGACAGAGAATGGAACAATGTGCTAATAATTGTTGAAAGCTCTAATATCAACCTAGAACTGAGCATTAAATACAGGCAAAAAGATACACATGACACCCTTTAATGTATGTATTGTAATCCACAATGTGGAAGGGAGGGAAGAGAGAAAGAGAGAGAGAAAAAGAGAAAGAGATAAAGAATCTGCCATAGAGGCAGTCTAGGGGAGGGGGAGGGAATCAGGGATATTGGTGGTGGGAAATGGGCACTGATAGAGGGATGGGTGCTGGAACACAGTATGACCGAAACCCAAATATGAACATCTTATGAACATCTTCATAATTGTATATCTCATGGTGGTATAATAAAATATTTTTTAAAAAAGTTACTTTGAGTGGTCAGCTCTCAGGGTTAGAAAAGTTTTTACTTGAGGGCCAACATTAGCCTCTTCCTCTCCTTCCCACTGAAGTTGAATACTGACATTCCAAAGGAACGATAGAAGCAAAGTACTATGTGCTGGGAAACTCAGAGCTTTCCCGTTATCACTAAAACTAATCTTCACAACACCCAATGAAAGAGGAATAAACAGTTACGCATTTTATACCAGAGAAACTGAGGTTTTGAGTGGCCATGCAAGGTACCTGAAATACCTTGTGTAGCAAGTGGAGGGACTGAAGCAACTGAACCCCCCAGTTTATGCTACAGTCTTGACACTATACTCTCCTCTGCAGACACAACACTATATAGGACTCAGAGGAGGTGCTCACCAAATGGAGAATGAATAGGTACATGCATGGACACATGAATGAAACCACATTAAGGATGAATTCTGCTTAAAGCAGCAGGACCAGGCCATTCATCTCACTGAGGTACTTAAGTACTTATTGGCTTTATCTTTGCTTTCCCTGTTGTCTTTATATGTAGTACCACATTGAGGCGGATGAAATGTGTCCCAGAGCTGAACGCTCTGTCCAGTGTTCAGCCCTCCTATAACTTCACCTTGAGCTGGATATCCTAGACTTTTTGCAGCCAGGTGCTTCTAGATGAGTTAGAAGTCTACTCATTGAGCTGCTAACTTCAAGCCAGGCTACTCATTGAAGCACCTGCTCTATCTTGGGCCTGGCACTTAACCCTGTCCTTGTTTTTCCTTGTCTCTATGCCTCTTCCTAATAATGCTACTCATCCAAATGTTTTCTCGTCTTTCCAAGTCCAGATGTCTCTACTGTTCTTTAATTGTCAAGATCAGTCTACTTTTTCATCTTCTACGGAGAGATTTGGCTGAGAAATCCAGGAGAGATCACTTTGGATCATTCTATTTAAACACAATCTGACATCAATGGTTGACTTCCTGAGAGCAAAGCAGGTAGAGTCCAGTGAGAGCAAAATAGGCAGAATGAAAACAGATTGCTGCCATTTAATGTGACACAGGACCAGGAACCAAAGAATCCTGGCAACCGTAATCTTGCATTTAAAAAAACACAAAGACTAACCAGTTTTCTATGCTTTTCATTTTTCACTCTTGGTTAAGCATTTTTATTTATTTTATTAAAAAAGCTATATTTGCTTTTGTCAAGATTAGTCATAAGCCTTTGATTAGAAAACCTCTAGACTCTGCCACGGCAGGCAGGGCATCACTATTATCATATTTGTTTTGTTGTCATCTATTCAGTGCTTCCTGATGGAGAATTGTGGCCTCAGAAATGTTTGTGTATGAAGCAGAAAGCTGTGATCATACAACCAAATTGAATGAGCCAGTATGAAGTGGGTGATCCAGTCAGCTAATTTCAGCAAAGCAAACAAATAATTACTATTTCTCCTTCACTATATGAAGTACCAGTAGGAGAAGCCACCATAAGGCATTATGGGCTAGATCTAACTTTCTATTCCATTGTGTCTATGAAGCCCCCAGTTCACAATCCATAGCTGACAAAAATGATTCAGGTGCTGGGTATGCACAATGCACGTGACCTCAGAGTTCTTGCCTGATGCTATTTAGTCAAGAACTTTGAGGTTGTAGCCTCACTCTGCTGAATGTCCCCATCCACACGACAAAACATTTACAGTATGGAGATTCTCATAGACTGACTTAAGTTGTATTATTTACTTTCCAAGTGTCATCTTTATGCTGAATCTTGAAGATGCTCATATGTGTTTAATTCATCAATCACTGGGAACTTTAGGTTCTCCATGTGAGCCAGCCAGTGTCCTATGACAGACAGAATATATATCATATGGGGAGTCTTGCTCTAAAAAGAGAGTCAGTTAAGGAGAGAAGACTTTCCTTCCTCTCAGGTTATCGTCAAACAACAAGGAGCCAGGTCACATATCAATAGCCAGAGCTCTGGAGGGGGAGGTGTGCTTTCCTTAAAGGTGAGGCTTTCGCTGGGGCCAGAAGGATGTTCAGGACTCTAGTTTATTATGTAAGAACCAGAAGATTCACTCTAAGCACATGTAAAGTTCACATCAAGAGCTTAAGACATCATTAGCTGCAATTCAGCTGCTTGCCCGGCAATCTCTTGTCAGGTCTTTGATCCCATCAAGCTTGACAAGCCAGAGTGGTTGTGTCACAGATGTTTTCTGTTCGAGTAGCTGCAAAACACCTTCTCATAAAACAGCAGTAAATCATATTGTTTATGGAGTTCTAGGGCTGTAGGTGGGGATACCATAAACCAACCTCCCTGTGGATTTACCGCTCAGCATCTCACTTTTCCAGCCCTGTCCCCCTGGGTATGACAGTTTGCTCCCTGGCACCACAAGGAGAGCAAGAGGCACTTTGGAGACTGCATTTATTTCTAAGCATCTTCCAGTCAAGACCTAGAGAGCTCTCTACAGATCTAGCTGTATATGGAACAGGAACGGCAGTCGTTTTGCTCTGCAGGGAAGCTGTGAACACAGTCAATATGTCTCCTGAATGGTGCATATGTTTGACTAGAAACAGACGCATGGGTTTATGTGTATACAGTTTCAGTCTGTGCAGGGCAAGAGGCTTCACTGAGGTCCTTCATACTCCCTACTCAACCTTGAAGACACCAGCAAAAGGCCTCTTGGCCACATACCCAGGTCACCTGAATTATGCTATCTACTCTGCTTGGATCAAGAACTTGAAGCTTCATCTACAGAGACACAATGCGGAAAGTTAGGACTATGCCTCTATAGAGACACAAGGAGGAGAGTTTGATAACTCAAAAACTGGTCGAACGCAAGAGGAGGGGTAACACAGAGAGGGCCAGGTGTGGAGGAAGTGTCTAGATTACCCAAAGTTTCCCTCTGTAAGTGGACCACCATGGCACTCAAGGGGATTCCATGTGCAGCTGGCATGTACGAAATGTTCTAAAGTGTAGCTGTAATCTCAAGATTCCGAATACCAAATGGCCTTTCTCACCGAAGTACCTAGCCACCAATGGCCTGGCTTCTTACAAGCCCAGCAGAATTGAAACGTTCCCAATCTCCCTACCCTTTAACTAGAGCAGGGGCTGCTAAACGGCCTCTTGCTGCCTTTTGCGTGTGGTGCTAATTAACATGATCCAAGTTACAATATGTGTTAAAGATTCCAGTTTTGTTACTTATTTAATGAGCTTCGTGGGATTTGAACATGAGGCTCAGAGTAGCAGGGGAAACCTCATAATTAGTTTCAATTACAAGAAGTTCCTACGCATTAAGACTATTTGATGAACTGCGGAGGGAAGGAACTACCGACCAGATACAAATCACTAATTTTGTTTCATTTATTATTATACTTATTTCCTTCCTAATTAGTACTGATTGGATTATGATCCTAATTAATGCAAAGGAATTTGGAATGGTATACAATGGTATGGCTTAGAAGATGCCAGCATGTACAACTGCTAAATTATTGCTAATTGTTATTTACATGAGGCCTGGAAGACTAAGTAATGTAATGCCTAATTAGCATTAAAGATATGGTATCCATGTCCAATTTACGTTCAGGCGACGGAGATCAAATTGTTTGTTTAAAAACTCGACCTTTCGATTCCAAGAATTGCACCACTATATAGTGATCGCCACCCAAAAGGAGACACTTGGTTTTTTTTTTTTAATCTTCAACTGGATCTTGCCAGAACATGGCTGGGATTGTGCAAAAATAGTTACATAGAAATATTCACTTTCCTAGTGGCAGTGGGCTGCCGTGCTTAGGGATTAAAACTGGAAGCCAACTGGCACAGAGACTAAACATAGGCCATGGTGTGTTCCAACAGAGGAAGGTGTGTGTGCTTGCTGGAGAGTGGGCCCCTCAGGTGACAAGCTTCTGGGAAAACCTCAGGCCATCTTGAAGCTCTGATGACATTAAGGGAGACCCAGAGAATACTAGGAATGCTGAATCTGGAGATCTGGAGAAGCTGCCGTGACCTAGGGCACATGCTGTTTGCCCAGTAAGGGCTGCAGTGATAAAGGTCTGGTGTGGAGAGATCAACATCTCAGCTAAGTCCTAGACCACTGCAATTGATGCCTGACCTGATGACATCACTTTCTTTAGGCAAATGGTCACCTCCATCATTCTAATCCACTCTCCTAGAGTAAGAGGTTCCAAGGATACACACTGGAATATGCTCCTGGCCTGAGCCTGCCTCACTTGGTGCTTTCATGGTACCCTAATGGGTGTTTCTGTCACTATTGGGCCATGTTCTACCACCCCACTTTGTTCAACTTGCCCTTCTCTTTTTCCTTTCTCCACATCTCTCTTTTGCTTCTGCCTTAACCCAGTTTCATGCGGAATGAAAAAAAGGAGAAGTCAGAAGAACTGCTCTACTGGGCTCTCGCAGGGTCATTTCACACTTGGGGACTTGAGGTTCTCTATCAGACAAAGTGAAAAATCTCCCACGGACTGTTCTGAGCTTGCCCTACAGCAGAGTTTGGATGCTTCAATGGGGGTATGTGGGAAAGTCCTTGGAGAAGATAAAGTAGTCAATCAATGGGAAGGATTCTTAAAAGTCAGTTCAACCATTTCATCTTCCTGATAAGGATGAGTTCAAAGCATCTAATAGCATTGTAGATGTGATAAAAATATCAATATATATCATATAATTTATAATATATACTATTTCCTAAGAGAAATAGTGATTAGTTATGGGAAATTATTTGTTCCTTTGATGGATAAAATAACCATGTTAAGCGAATGTAATCACACATCCTTTACGCAGCTTTTTAATAAGACAAATCACACATTATATATATAAAACACATATATAGCATGTGTACATCCTATATATGCCAGTAAATTTAAGCAACATGTTATATAATCTATGTAGACTATATATGAATGCATGCATATACAATTTGCATACCTATGCATGTATATACCATTTGCATACCTATGCAAGTATATATCCATTAAATCTATATGTCTTTATATGTTCACTTATAAAACAAGCAATGGGTATGTTAGTACCATACACAGAATATGGCAATACTTCTAACACATCTATGGGTGCTATCTCACATGAAAAGGTACAATCTTGGGCCGGAGCAATAGCACAGCGGGGAGGGAGTTTGCCTTGCATGTGGCCCACCTGGGTTCGATCCCGGCATCCCATAGGGTCCCCGAGCACGGCAGGAGTAATTCTTGAGCAAAAAGCCAGGAGTAACCCCTGAGCATCATCGGGTGTGACCCCCCCAAAAAAAAAAGAAAAAAAGGGAAAGATACAATCTTTACACCAGGGTAAACGATCAAGATACAGAGTGAATGTAAAGGGCTACATTTTAGCTCCAATACCTTCTTGATTGAATATTCTTGTGTAATGCACAGAAAGACATGGAAAGCCCTGCTCTATGTCTTCTTGCTATCTCATCATACATACATTTCTTATATACTAATAATTTATATTTAACCATTATTATGGCTCATGTGTCAATATGTATACATTTTTATGCTTTCAAACTAGTCATATGTGTTTCTTAGTCAGCGTCCTATTTGAGATTGATCTGTGTAGTAGTGCTAGTTCATTTTTTTGAAAAGAATGAACTAGCACTACACAGATACTGTAGTGTATTAATATTGTCATATAAGAATATCCAGCATTCTCCTGTCAATGGACATCTATGTTATGTTTAGTTATTACTGAAGAACAGAAACGAAATTTCAAAACCTTCCAAGTTCCTGGAGGACACACTAGTATTTATTGTGTGCACTGCTTGTGTGCAAGAGTTTCTTTTATATTAGAAATCTAGGATTTAAAATTCTGAGCAGCAAAATAGGAAAATCTCACAAGTCTAATTTTACTATATATAGCTGAACTCTGTACAATTTGGGGAATTTGGAAGACCAAGCGCCGTGCACGTGAAAATCAGTATATGACTGATTCCTCTAAAAGCTTACCACTGATGAGCTTTACTGGTAACATTATCAGTTAATTAACACATTTTGAATACTGAATGCATTGTAAACTGCATTTGTATAACGAAGTAAACTAGACAAGAAATGCTATTAAGGAAATCGGAACAAAGAGAACATGCATTTACAGTAAACTAACTGCTCAAGGTCAATTGTGTATTGAAAAACACCTGCCCAGAAGCAGAGCTACATAGTGGAAACCTGTGTTGGTCAAGGATTATTGTAATGTCCAATTGTTTTCATGTCGATTGATACTCTCACAAGAAGAACATAAAGAATTCTCACTGCTGTACAACTTCTCAAACCCTTGGGGAGTATCAGCTCTTAATTGCTGCCAGTCTGATGAATTTGGCTATAATTTCCTGATTACCACAGGTTTCTGGTTTCCTTGTGTCCAGTTATGTGAAACACCTTTTTATGTTTGTTGTTTTTTAAACCAAGATTTCTTTTAAAAAAGTTTTCTACTCTACATTGTAAGAAGCTCTTTATTCAGTTATTTTTGCTTTCCTTAACATAGTATTTATTAAGTATCTATTTTCTACTTCATTTAATAACCCGTGACTTTCCTTGACATGTTCCAACTCATATTTAAAAACATACATAAAAGAAAGATATTAAATATCCTTGGCATATAAGGATTCCTAATTTCAAAATGTTTTGTACAGTAAACTGCATTTATTTAAAATGAGTGAATTATCATCAATCACTGGTGAAAGTTCCACCTACTATGAAATGTTTAATACTTAGTTTGCATCTAGGAATATACTGAGAAAGAACAGCAGCCATAGTGGGGGGGAAGGTTTTGTATATATTTATTCATATTTGCTTTAGTTAAAAATTGTTATGGTTTAGGTTATATGTTTATAATAGTGTTAACAGTCATAAATAACTTTAAATTTTCTAAAAAAATTTGGAACTTTCTCCCTTATTGGTCATATAGAACACAAATATTTTCCCAGTTTTTATATCATTACCACCTTTCATAATTTCTTTTGGTAAATTATTTCATATGATATATTTATCAATTATTATGGCTTACCCTCACTTTTTGTCTTAAGAAATGTTTTTCAGCTTGGAGTTATAAACTATTTCCTAAAAATGTTGTTTCATCTGCAATCCATCTGGTTTGGATTAGGTCCAAAGCAAACTTAGGTTTTGCTTAATATCTGGTAAAGACAGTATATTGCTTTTTTCTTCTTTAGCTGTGGTTCCTACACACAAGACTTTCCATGAATTTTAGAGATCACTCTAAGTACTGAAAATCTGCTTTTAAGAAAATCTTTTGACTGGAATTCTATCATTTCTACAGAAAAACTCAGAGAAAGCTGATACCTAGATCATTAAGATGAGTCATTCTCTCCATCAACACACATCTTCTCAATTTCATTTTACTTTGTTTGGTTTCTGAGCTACATCCAGTGGTGTTCAGGGCTTACTCCTGGCTCTGTGTGCAGGGATCACTCCTGGGGGCTCAGGAGGCCATATGGGTTACTAGGAATTAAAATTGGGTCAATCATACACAAGCCATGCATCCTAGCTGCTATATGATCTTTCCATGGTCCCCTTAATTTTATTTTTTAAACATATACCACTAAGTCATTAAAAAAAAGTGAAATATATGGGGCTGGAAGGACAGCACAGCTGGTAGGACATGCGCCTTGCATGCAGCCGACCTAGGTTTGATCCCAGCATCCCATATGATTCCCTAGCATGCCAGGAGTAATTCCTGAGTACAAAGCTAGGAGCAACCCCTGAGCATCACTGTGTGTAACCCAAAAAGAAAAAAGATGAAATATAAATTTTGGATTTCTGGGTAACATATATTTTCTCTTATTAATCTGCATTCTATATTCCAGCAACAAGTGGAAATATATAACAAAACTTTCCTATATGTACTTTTAGCTTGCTAGCTTGTTTATATGTCTATTAAGATTTCAGTGTGATCATGTCTTAAGCAAATGATTATACTTTTACTTCTACTTTCCAAACCTGCCATCTTTTTCTTTGTCTTTTTTTTTTTTATTCAGCTGGCTGAGACCTTTAAAGGCAACTTTGAATAGAAACAATAACAGTGGGCATACATACCTTGATTCTGATATTAAAGAAAAGGCTTTTAATGTTTCACTGTAAAGTATGATGCCTACCATAGAGTTTTTTCTTGATATCCTTTATCAGGACAGAAGTTTCTTTATTCTTAGTTTGCAGAGAGCTTTTTATCACAAATGAATGTTGACTTTTATTCAATGACTTCTTCATTGATTGAGATAAATCTGGCCTTTCTCCTTTGTTCTGTTATTTGGAGAATTGTATTAATCTATTTTCTAATGTCATATCAAAATTGTATTCCAGCATTATATGAAACTTGGTCAAAATGTATTTTTTTAAATATATTACTAGATCAAACTTGATATTTTTGGGATTCTTATATCTCTTTTCATTGGTACAATTGGCCATTTAATTAATATTTTTTAATGTATTCTTTCCCCATTTTCTGTTTTTCTGATAGTGATTGCAATGGGAGTTCTCTTTGCTTTAAACAGTTTGTATTTGATTTTTTTCTTTCTTGTTCGTTTTTTTAAACACAAGCAGCAGTGCTCAGGGTTTGCTCCTAGCTATGGGCTCTAGGATGATGCAGAGCTGGTCTTGGAGTACTATGTGCTGGGTTGGCCACATGCAAAGCAAGTGCCTTGCCCACTGTACTATCTCTCTGGCCCCAAGAGTTTGTATTTGAAAGGAATTCTTATTTTCCTTCAGAAGCTGCTTATATAACTAGGGTCTGGGGCCACTCCAGTGAAACTTAGCCCAGCTTTGTGGCTGAATGGAACAATTCTAGTCCCCAGATGGATCAAATCTGGAGACATGGTGATGTCTGCACATAGTGATGCTGGGGAACACCAGAGCCACCCAAGCACTGCCCAGGGTTCTCTAAAGTTACACCTATAATGCTGAAGAGGTCAAGTGGTGCTGGGGAACAAATTATGGTAAGACACATGCAATGGGAGTGCCCTGTATCACTGTATCACTGTCTTCCCGTTCATCGTCGATTTGCTCGAGAGGGCACCAGTAACATCTCCATATGTCCTCTCTCATGCAAGTAGAACCTAAGGGCACCTGCTTGCTCCAGGAACATAAAGAGCCTCAAACCATTCCATCAGGTCATGGGAATGAGGTCTATAATTGTTACTGGTATCTGGCATATCAAATACGACATGGGTAGCTTGCCAGGCTCTGCCGTGCGGGTAGCATACTCTTTGTAGTCATCTCAAAATCCAGCATTTATTGATGAACCGCGTGGCTGCTAGCAGCTGTGAGCCGGGCTTTGATAGGCTGGTCTGCTAGGGCTGGTCTGACCAGTTAGGAGTGCCCTAACTTATAATATTCATGACCTTAAATTTTCAGTTCTTAAGCTGCATGATACAGCTTTCTACTTGTGATCTGTTAATCTTTCTGATTTTCCAATCTTAATCCTTAGAAATGAATTTCTATAGAAGAAATTCATGAATTTCTAGCTGCACATTACAAGCTTGGTGATGAGTATTTTCACTAATTTTTAAATCTTGACTCTGCATTAACTAGAAGTATATTTTATCAATTTTCAGTGACATGAGAATTTTTAAATTTATTTTTTGTTAGTTTGATCTAATTACCTTTTGTTAGAGATGAGTTTTGTGACACTGATTTCCCTGAAATTAATTGCACGTCATGTATGGGTTAGCATGTCATCAATTTTCATTATTGTTGTGTTTTTATCTTCTATTAGCTGACCATGACATTCATACTTGTTCACTATAATGAAACTTACTTGTTTTTTTCAGCTTTCTATAGCCCGTTTTTATTAGCTTTATCTACTATTGAGAAAATAAATTTTGCTGAAATGTTCCAATCTGTGATCAAGCTTGTTAAACCCAACATTTTCATCTTAGTTTGACAGAGTTTTAACAATGTGATATACACACTATGATGGAATTTTTTAAATCTTTTCTTGGTTGGGTTGAACATTCTACCACTAGGATTATCTTGTAGTCACCCTGACCATCAAAACCTTTTTCCTAAGTAAAAACATCATTAAAGACAATTTAGGTTGATATTAATATCTTAGGAACTGTCCATTATTATTATTTAGTAATATTTCCTTTGTACCTTTATTATTTTCAGTAACATATTTCATGTTTTAAAAATACATGTCTTACAGCTTATGACAAGAATACTTCTGGACTGTTAATTTGAAGATCCAAATATTTTATAGGTTTTATGATAGCCGTGATTACTAATTTATTTAGATTGCTTTGCACTTTATATGTACAATTTTCACTTTCTTTTTTCTTCCTCATTCATACCAGCAGTGCTCAGGGGTTCCTCCTGGCTGTTCACTCAGTAATTACCCCTGGCGGTGCTCGGGGGACCATATGGGATTATATTGGGGATTGAAGCCTGGTTGGCCGCACACAAGGCAAATGCCCTATCTGCTGTGCTATCGCTCCAGCCCCATTCCCCATACTAGTTTTTAAGTTATTGACTTTAACTTTGGTGGTTCAGCAGGCATCTCTAGACATTCTAAATTGATGTTTATGTAAGTGAATTGGTAGTTTTGAGAGTTAATTAACACTGAAAGTTAATATCAGTAGTTTTTTTTTCATAATGACAAAGTAAACTTAGTATTTTAGTTGTATTCCTAATCACTTATGGTAGACTTAATCAGTGTTTGCTTTTATTTTTTCTTGATATTGAAAATGAGATGCTTTGACTGATTTTTTTGTAGATGTTTGTATATTTATACACAAGTTTTTATTCTTTATTTGCTAAATCATTTTACTTCAGACCTCTTTCCAGCAAATAACTATCTCTTTTTCAAGTACATACTTTCAAAATCTCCTTAAGAAGACTCTATTAGTACTAAACAGTCTCCATTTATTAGACTTTGTTTTTAATATACAACTGCTATGAACATTTTTTCAGTTTGATAATTTATTCTGATTTGAATCTGAAATTAAGTTCTCAACTATTTACCATATTTTATGGGGTTATTATAGCTCAGTCAGTTCAAAACTCATGTTCTTTTGAAGGTTAGTTTTTCCTCCCTAGCTGCTGTTTGATTATGATGTATATATCTCAAATTGAGAATTATATGCATTTTTTGAGGGGGTATGCTGGGAAATGTTCAGGGGGTTACTCCTGGCTCCATACCCAGGAACTACTACTACTGTTGGTGCTTGGGAACCATATGGGATATGGGATACCAGGGATCAAACCTGGGTCAGCTGAGTGCAAGGCAAGAACCAAGGGCCTTACCAGCTATACTATCACTCTGATCCTGGGAATTACATGTAGTTCTGAAACGCATATTATTTTGAACATTTTTGGCAAGTTCTGGTTCTGGAGATTCATTCCTTAAATCAATTCTGGATACCTGAAAAGCCTGATTATTTTCCCTATTCCTTCTACTCTTTTTTTGAATTTTCAAAAGTTTACTCTGTATTCTGATTTTTTAACCTTTTTAAAAAAATATTTCAGGGGCCGGCCCCCTTTATTTTCTTCTTATGTTAAATATAATTTCTTTTGTTTCTGGGTCCACCTGGCAATGCTCAGGAGTACTCCTGGCTCTGTGCTCAGAAATTACTCCTGGTGGGAATTATGGAGGGCTGGGAATAGTACCAAGGTCGGCTGCATCAAAGCAAGAGTCCAAACTGCTTTATTATCTCTTTGGCCCCAATATAATTTCTTTTGACCTATCATCTAGCTCAGTGATTCTCTCTTTATTTATGACTAATTTTCTATCAAATTCATCACCACATTTCTAATTTAAATTATTTCAATTTTAGAAATTATTTGGCAGTTTCCAAACCTACTTTAACATGTTTCATAGTCAATTATATTTCATTTGATTCTCTCCTTTAAATCTGCAAAGACATTAAGTTCATTCGGTTTATATATGAGTTGATTGACATTTCTGCAGACTGAGTGTCTAATCCTAATTTGTCATTTTAGCTGGTTCCTATCCAAAAGCTTCTTCCTTTTAGACATTTTTCAATTATAATTCTTTTATTATGATTCCTGTCTTTGGTATTTTAACTATGAAAATTCCTTGAGTGAATTACAGCTCTTAAATGCATTTTTTCCCCGAGAAATAATGTGCACTTAAATCTTCTAGGCGTCTACGAGTTCCACCAACTAGTACCATTTTGAACTAAAATTTTGATGTGGTCCTTGGCCCTCTTTTATGTGATCATTATCTGGGGATTAAGACTTTTCAAAATGACAGAGCCTTCAAACAGGGAGGAGGCTGGAAATATTCCTTTCTCTTTCTGTGGAGTGAGTTATATTCTAGTTTACTTTTCCACTGAGGGTTTTGCCTAATAAAATATAGTCTTTTGCAATCAAGTTTCCCACATTTCATGGATATGACACTTGTCTTCTCTTGCCTGTATGCAATTAATAAACCATATTGCCTGGTATACCTAGAAATGCCTTCAGAAATGTTATCAAACTGATGATTGCCTCTTTAAGGTAATACCTAACTTCCCTCTCCACAATCTGGAGAAGCATTTCAAAGAAAATCTTTTGCACTTTATTCAAAATGTACCGGTTTTTTATGAGTTAAAAAGTATATCTTGTTTACTACATTATGTAAATATGGCTTTAATTACAAATATTAATACAAAGCAACTCACTAATTTCAATTATTTTTCATCACCACTTATGTTTTTCTTAATCTTATTCAGGCAAACTGAAATTCAGTTTCCTAACTATAAATGCTATACAATGCATACATTATAGCTGTTATTGAAAAGTAAAGGTACCTTGTTTTATTAACATATCCTAAGTTGTGCCATTTGAAGTCACATCTCTAATTCTTGTGGCAACCATGTTCTATTCTTTTTTAAATCATGAGCCTGCACAGACATTCCTATTTTTCTCTAAAGGAAGACCTATAATTTCAGCAGATTCTAAAATAAGTAAGGGACCTCAAAAAAAAATAAAACACTTAAGAATGGCTTAACTTAGAGGAATATCAACAATGGAAAATTCACATTTATAGGAAGATTCTGGAAAGCCTGTCTGGGAAAAGAGAGTGAAAAATATCAATGAAAAATGGTATATATAGCCATATCTATCTGTTGTCTGCTTGTTTCTCTAACATAGGTCAATGTGACTATTTACATAGAAGCAACACACATACATCCGTATTCATGCAAACACATGTTACTCAGCTAAAATGCAACAGTCAATGGACCAGGGATGAGTGGGGTGACCAACAATAAGTTTGCTTAAACTGTGTATATTTCACTACTGCCAATTAAAGGAGACAAAACAGTGATCGTCACTGAGTGAACTTAACCAGTCACTGCTGAGAAAATCCTGACAGCAGTTCTCTCTAAAATGGGTAATTCTAAACTCACATTACCCATTTTGACCTCCCCGCCAGACTTGGCTCCCAGTGATTCAGCTGTTTCCATAAATCACATCTTCCTTCCAAAGGCACAGATATTTCAGATATTCAAAAGATTGTGGCAGAGCTTTGAAAGAATCTCCAAGAGCGTTTCAAAACATTTTGAACAGAGGCAGCTGTACCAGAGTCTGTGTTGTAGAGCCAGGGCTGGGCAAGCAGCGATCTCCTGGGGAATCTGGGTGCAATGGTTCCTCTTTATTCCGGCATATATCAAACATCATTCGGGAGTAGAGATTAGAGAGCATCAACAAACTAACTCTGAGGGGTGTTCGGTGGAAGATCGTGACATATATTAAATCTACGGATGTTGCTCTGAGATTAGGAGACAGAGGGTCAGGGACAATGGCCGCAGGGGTTGCCAGCTATTTGGTTATATGCGTTAGAAGAAATAACTCCACTTCCAACATTGCTTATTGGTTACTCTGTGGCATGATGAAAATTTTTGTTCCTAGCTTTAAAACTCTAAGTATAGTAATTGTCTGTTCTTTTCCTCTGGCAACAAGACTCTAATGGACTATTGTATACTCTAGTAGTTCTCGGCTCCAAATATTGTTTTTAAAACCGGATGTCTAATATCAGCTTCCCTGTAGAATCTCTCAGCTATCACTGTAAATCTGTGAGGAAATCATGGTATTTATTACAATGGAGTTGGTTAAAGATTGAACAGTGAAAAATGAACAATGGAGAATCCATAGCCCTAAAAGCCGATTAAAAGTAACCCTGCAGATACTACATGGTAGATTATAGAGTGATTACTGTTAAATGGATAGACTGGCACCCAGACACTGGAAAAACAGACCAGTTACACTGCAGATTTAAATTAAGACCATAGAGGAAAAGGAAAAGAATGTTCAAACAAGTAACTAGCCTTGTGTGAGATTTGTGCAAAGTAGATAGGGCTGTACTCTGTGATTGATTCCACAGCTTAAAAGAGTGAACATTAGTAAGTGCATTAAGCAGAATTATTATTATCACTGTCAGATCGTTATATGTGGGGTTGTCGCACCACAGATAAAACAGACATAGGGAATACATGATTCTGGAAGCAGAATCTGAACAACATGAGACTAAAGAAGTGACAAGTTATCTGCAAATGGAAACAATAACACCTACTGCTTCTCTCACAGCAACTGAGTCTTTGAAAATTGAGCACCACTGAGCTCCTTAAGGCAACTTTAAAGGTGCTGCAGAGCACACTGGCATGATAATGATACTAATCAGTAATGAAACAGCCAACCGAAGCCCAGTAGTGTCAAGCACTGCAAGAGCAAAGTACTTTCATATGAATGATCTCACTTAATTGACACTACACCCAATCCCAATGACAGTAACAGGACACTGCAGATACCCCATATAGGGCCTGTTGTTCTGCATCTTTTGGAGGATAGGTATTTGATTGTCAAAAGACAACCATCTTTTGACAAATAATAAAGCTCATTTGTCTCATTGAAACTTGGATATGGTGGTGCTGTGCAAAGACAAATCGCAGACAAGGATTTACTACGTAAATTCTTCTTAAAGTTTCATGCTATCACTGTCCATCAGAGATTCTTTAAAACAGGGTGCATTTCACCAGGCTGCTGGCTGATGCTTGCCACCCAGACTGGACTAATACATTGTTCTGGACTGATGGCTCTTTCTGGAGTACTTAGCAAAAGGAACAAGGAAGATGGGGATAATGTTCAGGGTAAAATTAGATGTGAAAATCAGCTCTGATGGGTAGGATGCAGAGTGAGGGCTCTGAAATCAGATGGGCTGAGAACAATCTTGACTCTACTTCCTGTGAGTTCTACAATCTCACTAAGCTACCTTACCCTTCTCTTCCTGGTTCAGGTAGAGGGGTCAGAGTAATGTCTAATCTTAGCACTATTAGTAAATAAGTGAAAGCATGCACATACACATTTAGAATGACAACAAATAGTAAACACTTAAAATGACTTACTAAGTTTTAAATAATCTCATATACTTCCCCCTAATTTCCACCCGACATTTGATTTCATGATTATACAAATTAAATTGCTCTCTGGATACTTTCCCTCAGTCCTCTCGTTTCCACTGAGATTCAAGCTCAGTAGCCCTAGCTTTTATCCAAGTTCCCTACCAAGCTCAGGGGTTGAAAAGATCACGTATTATAATCACAAATAGAGTCCTGGTCAAAATGAAGTCATCCTGTGATTTTATGCAAGTCCTGGCCTGAGCTGCACCAGTCTCATCATTTATAAAATAAGGTGTGTAATGCGAGGCGACCTCAGATCAAGGTCTGGGTCTTCAGAAAGAACTATTATTGAGCCTCTACTCTCTTAGTGAACACTAAAGCTTGACGTGTCCCTCAACAAATCAGACTTCCTTTTTAAGATAGAAGTCAAGGGATAGGAGACGGCTCAGAGTTGGGCACCTGCCTTAGACACTGATAACTCAGGTAGGTCCCCAGCACCCCACAGCACTCCAAGCACCACCTGGCATCTCTAGGAGGGGAGCTATCACCTAAAAAAGTGGAGCTTCAGGCGCCAACAGATAATGCAGTGGTTGAGGTACTTGACTACCATATGCCCAAACTGGGTTCAATTCCTGGCATCACAAGGTCTCCCAAGCACTGCTGAGCCAACCCTGTAGTTTTACTAGCACTGGGTATGGCCCTGAAGGTCCCCAGCAATGCTGGATTGGGAATTGTCTGGTTGGCTGAGAATTGCCTGTGCAGCACAAAGGATGCTGGGCACTTCCTGGAGGGAGCCACCCCCACCCCATAGCTCCCTACACTGCCGCCAAAAGCAGAGGTTAAATATGGTATTTAAAAGCAACTTTCGTGCACCAGCAGAGAATTGTGCGACTTACTGAGTGTTGGAATAAAATCACAGGAAGTCAACTATTCAGCTTTGACAGAAATACATAAAACAAGGAGCTCTCAGTGTCTATAACTATGGATAGTAGTTTATCTTCTTGCTTGCCATGTTTGGTATTATACTGGTATGGATACAGTGAAAAAAAATCACATGGTGTTTATTTAGTGTTTTTCAACAACTTATGGAAAACTCAAAAGAGTTTTTGAAAAAAAAAAGCCAGGCAAACCAGAGCCATGAATAATAATAAAATAACACCCCAGGCAGGAAATACCCTAAATGATATAATAATTACAGAATCATCCAAATTAGACGTGGGAGGATAGAGCTTGTGCTTCTGCCCCCTGTGGCGAGTGTTCTAGAAAGCCACGCTCCATGGCTCTTCCAGACTGGGTCCCCAGCCTCCCAGGCCGGCTCCTTGCCATATGTTTGCTTCCCAGGCTCTTTGCTTTTATGCATTTCAATGACGCTCCCATTTTCCTTGCCTCACCCAATTTGTAGATTTTACACCTGTGTGGGAGAATTGTTATTGGAAGTGTCATTTATTCGGAAGCTGTGAAACCACAAATGGAGATTCACTCTACCAGGAACTTCAATTCACACAATCAAACAATTGAAGGGCTTTTACTACTTTCAACTCCACCCCACCTTCCACAAACTTCCGCTTTATGAGAAGCTTTTTTTTTTTATGCATCCGACAATAAGCCGCTCTGAATATAAATGCACATTTCTGAAGTGAAAGGCACTTTCCAACAGCGTGATTAGAAAGTCTGGGAAAGAAGCTACATGCAGCAACTGCAAACGTAATACCCTGTTGTTTTTATTGCTAATTAGAAACGAAACACAAGTTCGACCTTATTGCAGGCTAATAAGCTATTAAAACCAAGTGCTTTTTCAGAAAAAAAAAAAACTGGTTGCCTCGGTTCATTGTATGAAAGCGAATAGCCACGGAAAGGATGCATGGCTTAAATACTTTCCTCACTCCTGTTGGCGCTGCAAATTCACAGGATAGTTCAGATGTGAAAATAAACATGGACAAAGCAGCCAAGGCCACGATATGGCTGCCATAAAAATCAGTAGCTGCTCCTCTCTTGGAAAGTCCTGCTATTGTCAGAAAGATGTATTCTAAAACAACTCTATATTGTGCAATCTGCAGATTTTATTGACAAAGGTGTCAAGTTCTGCAGAACGGAAAGTTGTTCCCTTGTCATGAGATAAATAAGCAGGTTTTCTTGGGCTCCCAGCTTTATTCAATTTGCTTAGATACAAGGTGACTGTGAGCATTGATTCTGTGTAAGACTGGATATAGATTTTTGAATGGTGGTGCCTGTCCAGGAAGCTAGTCACTTCTTGCAGCTGACTTGCTTCGCAGCATGGCATCTAGCTGCAAGGGAAAAGCGTGAGGCCACCGAAAGGTGAGAGGCTAGGGCAAGATAGGGGTAAATGGGCTAGCTGCAATTTTCACTGGGGATCAGAGAAATCATTGCACGTTAGAGCTGAAAAGGAAAGACTCTGGGTTACCTGGAGTACAAGCAGACATTGGAAGCTTATGAAAGAAAGCCCAAGTAGCCAGTTCCGAGTCCTCAGGTGGGATTAAGATGGAATCCCAGGATGGAATCCTCAGGTGGAATTCAGGTGGAATCCCAGGAAGAGGACTGAGAATCTACACTTTCCAAGTTCTTATGTGAGTCCAATGCTATTGCTCTAGGAACCCTACTTTGAGAAGCATTACTCAACAACCTCAGTTTACAGCTAAAAGAAGACAAAGCCGCTGAGGTTGCATCCACACATCCACACCAGGCTAGGAAACGGCTGTTCCTTGATGTCATTTCTCTGGTCCTTGGCGCTTCCTTGGACCAAACCCATTTTCGGGCCTTCACCTCCACACAGATGCACCCTACCCATAAACACAACCATAATCTAGAGGCTGCCTCCGAGGTTGGCAGCAGCTGTGGAGCGCTATCTTTGTGCTGGAAACTCCTATGCATTCATTCGATGTGAGTAAGCTCAAAGAAAAGGCACCAGCCTTTGAAGAGCCCCGTCTATGTTCCTGCTGGACAGAGGCGAGAAGCCAGTGCAGCTTAGGTTTTCTCAAAATGGACTGAATTGTCTTCTACACTAATGAGTTCCTAGACACAGATTTTCCCCCTCCTTAATGGCATAAATGTGGCAGAAGGTCTTTGTGAGTCAAAAAAATCTATTTGGGGTTCTGTGACCTCCTTTCAAACTTTGAGATTCTATGATCTATGAAATTGGCTTCTTCAATACCTATTATAGTAAAATTTCCTCAATTCAGACTTACTAAACCATAGTTTATAATGAGATGCAAGTTGTGATTGGAAAATACAGAGCCCTGAAAGCAGTTTACTATGTAAAACTACTATTTTCTGAATCTTATTTCAACAATCAATTTACAAAATACGTGTCCTGACATTTGGATGAAAATACACCCACTCACTTCACAGCCTCTTAACTACTTTCCTGTCTCCTCAGCATTTGTCAATATCTGAGATTATATGAAAGACTTACTGCCTTGCTTATTGTCTGGATCCAAGAGACATTACAATCTCGCTGAGAACAAGGTGTTCCCTCTTGGCCCAGGTTCTAAGCACATGGTCAGATGGTGCCGACACACAGTGGCCCTGGATCAGTATTTGCCTCCAGGATGAATTCTGAGGGTTCCCACCTCCAAATTAGCATTTATTGATGAATTCAGAAATAAGAATTTCATAAGCATGATGGAACCATAGTACAGCAAATCTACTAAATAAAAATATGAATGGAAAAGCAATACAGTCACATACTTCCTCCTTGTCAGAAAATATCTATTTATGTATCTATCATCTACCTATTGATATATCCATCCATTAATTGTCCATCTGTGTATCTATAACCCATCCATCTTACTGTGGAGACCACCCGTCATTGAAACATTAATGACGGCTACCTAGAAAGTATAAAAATAAGTATCAAGTGTATTAAGTTTATTAAATATTAAATTTACTAAGTATTAAACTGTATCAAGTGAGTGCTCTTGATCCTAGAACTGATGTTTGCTTTCGTATGTTACAGTCTCTCTCTATAAAAAGACCTACGTGATATTTGTAAAAGTGTGAATTATTTACTAACACTTTGGGCCGGAAAATTTTCTTCCTAAACTCTTAAGCAAAATCTCTACTTCTGACCATTTTCACTCAAAATTTTAGGTTCATAAATACACACAAGGGCACTTGCCTTGCACATTGGCAACCCAATTCCACCCCCAGTAATCCATAGAGTCCCAAGAGCTCCATCTGAAGTGATCTTTGAGTGCAGAGCAGAGAGTAAGCCTTGGACCCCAAACTAACTCAACAAACAAACCAAATGAGACAATAGGTCTGAAAGGTGCTCTCAGTGTAATGACGGGGGGGGGTAATTAGGATTCCTAACGCTTGCTAAGTTTTATTTTGTTTTTGCAAGGAGGGCTGGGCTTCAGGATTCTTATGACTACAAGATGTAAGATCTCATGACTGTCCCCCTGTGAACAGTCATCCCAAAGCCCAACTTATCCCAAAGCTTGTACTGACTTGTACCACAGCCCCTCCCTACAGTGGGAGCAGAAAAAAAGCTTGCAATAAAGATGATGTGATGCTTCTTGAAATCGAGGCCTCAGAGGTGAGGTTTGTATTGACACTCGTAAAATATGAGCCTGTCTCAGTGTTTTATGTCATCAATTGTGACTGTCAGCTTTCCTCTGCCAGCCAAGGAATAATGGAGCTATTTCTTCCCAAACCAGTGTTGGCATGCAGGCGGTGGTGGCCTGGCTCTGCTGGAGGATTATGGGAGGTTCCGGATATTGCGTATTTCATCCCTGATCACAGAATCAGGCATCGTTGAAAGGTGCAGCAGATTCCTGAGGATCTGGCATTTGAAACCATTCCTGCAGGAGCTGCATAGGATTCTGTCCCTTTGCCAGTCCTTCTTCCCTGCAAGGCCACTGATGAGCTGCCTGGAAGGGTCGGCGGACGCTGGGCTAAAGCATTAGGGGCCCTTGGGGTTCCAGGCCGGACTGGCTGGCTCTGTGACATCTGCCCCACCTGATGGGATTCCGCCAGAAGTAAGGTTTCAACTTCTACCAAGGAGACAGAGAACACACAGTGATGGACTAATAAATCAGAAGACAATTAAGGCTCAAGAGTCAATGTGTGGGGAAACATCAAAAGATCTGAATTAAATCAACATATCAGGGTAATTCAAAGGCGAGTGCCTGGAAGGCAGCATTTTATTCACAATCCAATTCATCTATCACACAGCATTTCCCCATCATGGGCCCTTCTTCTGCAATGATTCGGGACATTTGCCAGCCATAGCCCACTTCTCGGGCTGGTTCTCATTCCTGCTGAACATTAGCCAGGGTTTATAACCAAGCTGCGATCAGGCTTAATCTGCCATCCTCACCTTCCTTGCTCCTTTAATTCCGTTCCCTCATACTGTCTATTCCCCAAATACACTTCCTCTATTTCTTTTGCCTCTGTCTATCCAAAATAGACCAGAACATGTCTAAAATTTATTTCCATGTGTTTTTTTTTCCTACTGGAATGAGAAAAAAAAGAAAAAGCAGACAACATTATACCTTCCTTTCTAGCACAACCCGGAGGGGACAATTTTAGAACAGCTCCTCTGATCACTATAAGAAGCCTTTCAACACCCTGGGGGGTTGACTCCTGAGAGAAGGTTAAGGAATGACTTCAGGGTTTGAGACAGAAGAAACCCCAGAGATAATGATGATTTATCTACAGGTTAGAAACACCATTCCTTCTACAACAGCTCTGTTCCTTCTCGCAATAAATCTGAATAGAAACATATTCCCCATTTTACAGGTAAGGAAGCTGATGGGTGATAATTACATGCTATGGTCTCAGAGACGGTGCTGGAAGTCAAGTTCTTTCCTAGGCTGAGGTTGTAGGTAGAATCTATTCCAATTTTATTTATTTTCAGAAACCAGAGGTCTTCAAGTCATCTTGGCACAAAACAATGAAAATAAATCTATGCTGAAATACTCTTTTGAGAAATTCCTATGTGACAGGCTCTGTTTCTACAGCTTATATGAAGTCACTCCTTTAATACATGTGGCACTTCTTCAATGGCCTGTCTGGCTTGCACACATGACAGATGTAATAGTCATGAAATGGAGCACCAGGAAGTAAGACACTGACTGACACACACTGCCCAGCTCCTGATGGAGGAGCAGGAGGCTGGAATGTAAGACCTTGCAAACCCACATCCCCAATAGACTAATTTTAGTTGCTGAACTTCAGTGAAGCTCGGTACCTATCTCAGCATTCTCAGGCGATAAATGCAAGATGACATGTCCTTTTGGATATGTTCTGCTGCTCTGACAAGGCCAGGACTGGGAAAGGCCAGATTACTTCCTGACAGTTCCCTTTGGAGTTTATACCAGATCGCTAACATTTTCCCCTCCAATACGAGTTTTTCTTTGTGATTTAATTATTTACTCATTCAGGTTCATTTGCTTTGGAGCTTCTTGAATGTCAGAGCTTCAGATCTCAAATGCGAGCCAAGCTCTGGCCTTTGCAACAGCCCAAGGTTAATGCGGACTGCAAACAAGGGACCTCTGATACCCACTGGGGCCGCTGGTCGACTCTTGCCAGCACCTGCTTCAATGCATTTCCCATGTCTTGTGTGAAAGGGCTCTTGATACTCTGAGGGGCTTTTGTGTATGTTCACACAAACAGACACACAAGCACCAGGCATGACTCACCACTGACTGAATAAAAACATCCACTCTACTGAGGGTATCAGGAGGTTTTCTTAGCAGAATCATTCCTCAAGATAAAGAGAAAGGAAGGAACTCAGGCTTGGCATCAGGAGACCTGAATTCTAGTGTTGACTTGGCCACTACAACTTGATCACAGCTAGTACATTTCACCCTTGAGCACTGATTCTGCCATTTCTAATTTTATAAGATTAAGCCAGATTAGTATTTTCCAAATCATCTTCTACAGAATGCTCATATTCTTTGCTTTATTAATGAGTGTGTTGGGGGAAAAAAGAATGCAGTCCCTACACTGGGAAAGTGGAAGGAATCACATTGTCCATCATAGAATTAAATACTCTGCAACGGTATGCAGTAAGTAATCATGCAGGTTTATTCATGCTGATATTTTAGTAGACTTCCACGATCATCAAATTCTCAAAGGAAAACCTAAGGTCATTCGTTGGGTTGCCAGGCCATGCTGAAACAGTTTTAGGTGTCAAGAAGTCTTAAATCCAGCATCTTTTACATCTAAAGTTCATAAACTTAACTTAAAGTTAATAAATTTGTTAAGCAACCAGATTTATAACATGGAACAATGAAAAAGGCCATTTAAAAGCTGAACTTATGCTGTGCAGGGCAGTCAATGGAAAAGCCGGAAAAGTGAAGATCCACCTCCAACTCTAAGGTAAATAAATGACAGAGAATGGTCCCCACAGAGAGGGGCCATTACCCCCACCTCAAAGGATTATAGACGCAGATTACAGATGCAAAGGATTACAGTGCTTTTTCCAAGATTTCGGGTCCTTAGTGACTCATTTTAGTTTTAGTGCAAAACCAGGAAGATCAAAATGGCTCAAAGGTTGAATAGATGAGAACATCTCTCTTTGGATCTAAAATGACAGTCCTGGATGGTTTTGGAATTATGTGCATGAGAAACCAGTATTAATTGAATCACAGACTCTTAATCATTAAAGTTAAAAAAATTAAGATATCCATTCCTGTTTCCCTTATTGTTTGACTGTTGTGCACCTTGTAGAACTGAGAACAGGGTTGCATGAACTAAAGTTAAGAAACAAGTACTTAGTTGCCACCATGTAAATTCATTCAGCATCCCAACTTTACAGATTCACCACCAAACCTTGGAAGAGATGCAAGTCACACTGCTATAATTTATGAGCACAGCAGTCTCCCAGCTGGAAACTTGGGGTGCCCTCAGAAGGAAGTGTAGGCCAAGTTCCTACCCTGCTGAAGCCCCGGCAGCTGCACCCACACCCATACCCCACAGCTCTCTTTGTGCCAATGACCTAACTCTACTGCTCTAAGGTACAACTCTGAGGTCACACACCCAACTTTCTTCTCCAGGAAGCTTGAAACTTTGGATATTACATAGCTGTAGATGTGGCATTGGGTTTGAGCCCTCTGTCTGGTAGAACAGCCTCAGCCCTTTGTCTCTCTATCCAAATGACCCATTTCCCCCGTGGCCCAACCCACAAGCAGCCAGCCCTGACATCGTTTGGTTCTTAACAGGTTAAAACCTGAGTATAGTCTTTATTCTCATTGCTGTACTTTCTCTCTGTCCGTCATCAGGTCCCTAAAGGTCACTGAAATACATACTGTGATTCCTGGTTCTTCAAAAAGTACTGTGTGCTCTATTTGTTCTCACTGCACTGCACAACCATACCAGTCGCAGACGCATCTGATTCCCTTCTCTGCCTCCCTAAGGGACATCTTTTCCTCCAAATGGCAGTCCCTGGAGAGTAATGATGGGGTCACATGAATCCTTGTGCACTTGATTCCCTGCCATAAGAAGGTACATGCAATGTTTTACTCATATTTGTTTAATAGCAATCACATGCATTTGAAATTATACACCTGTAGAAAACCAAATGGAATCGCTGTCAACAAAACATGAATGAAGGTTTTCATCCCATTGGCACACAATGTGTATTTAGTAAGAATAATAATTATAACCACTAATATATATTGCAGGCTTCCTATGAGTCAGACATTTTGCTACAGCTTTATAAGCAAACCTATGAGGTGGAAACTAATTCATATCCCTCTTTTGGACTTGAGCAATCAGAGTTGGAGGTTGCTTCAATCACTTGCTCAAGGCTCACAATTTGATCTCTCTGGTCAGCTTCTATCATTCCCTGTCCCTCTCAGTGACAGCTCACTGCTCTACATCAAAGGTGGCAACACAGCACTTTCTGCCCTGAGTTGCAAAGCAAACCCACCAGGGGCTGTTCCCCAAAGATCACAGAGGTTCTCAGCTTATGGCACTGTGATGATCAAAGGAGAGAAAGTGCATGAATGTACTTTAAATAACAGTCACTATCAATCCCCATTACACAAAATAACCAGAGAGGGAGAATCAGGAATTGAGTAGTTTGTTTGCAGTGTTGGGATAGAACCCAGGGCTCCCCATTGTGCAAGGCAAGTGCTTGACCACTGAGCAATTTTCCTAAATTAATTATGATCCTATTTTTAACTCAAAGTCAGCGATTGATCAGGGCAATTATTGGACTATCTGAGTCTGAGTGGGTATCACATAGGTTATCTCCAAGTTTACCTGAGGCCACACTCATTTGCCTGTAGCAAAAATGGCATAATGAGGTAGGTGGGAGTCACAGACTTCTGAGACCAGAAGAGCGGGAGGAGGGGACCGTGGAACTACATTGAGAAAAAATTCCATTGACCCCCACTACCAGAAAGAAATGGTAAGGAGCTGTGTCAAGCTTCCTCTGGGCAGGTAGAGATGAAACTGCAGCTTTACAAAGTAGATGCTTAGGAACAAATGGGATCATGCAAGAAAAGCTAGGCTGGGTTCATTTTGCCCAATTTTTTTTTTTTGGTGGTCGGAGGAGGACCATCTTACTAGCAGACAGCAGGCAGCAATAAAGCCAAAAGAGTCAACCTGAAATCCATGCTTTATTTCAATGAAAAGGGCTACAGAGGCTGAGATTTATAACTTCACCGGAAAGGTTTGGTGGTGGGGGTGAGGAGCATAAAAGAACGTTCTGTGTTGTGTTCTGATCCTGCCAACAGCCTGTGGGTTGAACAGGAAGCCAGGATCCTCAAGATTAGACATAACTGAAGACGACTTCTCCTCTTTTCATAGCAAGGGAACACAAATCCTACCCTGACAGAGTTCCCATTCTTCAGCTTTTCTGTATAATTTTCCCTCATTCAGGAGAAAACTTAACTGAAGAAGAATCAGAAAAGCCATACCACTCCCTTCCCCACCTTAACGCCAAAAGAATGTAAAGTTACTGCATTTGGCTTTCTCATTTAATTGCTGAACTTTCTTCTTTGAAAGAATGAAAGAATTTTGGTGGCGACAGGAGAAAGCACATATTTTTGTGATTACTAGAATCTGGGTGCTGGTATTTCATGAAAATGCCAGAGAGCTGTACAAGGAGAAATGGAAGTCATTCTAGCATTCTTCCCACTCCTGACGCCCCCACCTACCTCACCATCATCACCAGAGAGAAATGTCGGCAAGAAATCCAAGCAAAGGGGTGATTTTCCTTTTCACATTGAACAAGATACAGATTCTGAACTGTGAAAAGGAACGAAGAGTGAGAAATATTTTTATTTAAGACATGTTCACACCTCCTTCTAGTGTATAAGCTCCTCCTGGATTATTTGGAGGTTCAGGGTGCTGGTCAACTCCCAGAGAGTGTTAAGAGAGCACATTATTAAAGCTCAATCACTGAGGCAGGGGATGAGAAGCCAGCCTCATCCATGCCCAACTCCTCATGAAGAAAGGGTTGGCTGTACCATTCACCTAGAATGCCATTCAATGGAATTGCAAATGGTCTGGGAATTCTTCGATGATCAAGATAAATATTATCTTAGCCATACTTCTTAAACATGGGGAGTATAGGTGCCCAAATAACCTAGCTAGGTTATTTCTCTGATTCCATGCACCTTCGTCCCGCCCTACCTCTCCCCTTGCATACAGCACCAACAGAAAACTAGTGTGCACAATCAAGCATCTGAAAGTGCCATGCCTACCTTAGCTCATTTCATCATGGTCCGCAAGAACTTGCCAATTAAGTGAAAAAGATCATGTCTTACTAGACGTTCTTTTCCCCTGTTCAAACCTATCACATTTTACTATAACTTAAGTATTTTATCTGTCCCTTCCTCCTCTGTCCCAACCAGTAGACTGGGAACCTCCTAAATTTAGAAATCCCATGTTTCTCATTTCTTTTCATCCACCCTGATAGCTTCTGAAACAGGCTATTTCATTCACACACATGCACCGACTTATGTAATAAGTTTTCATTTTGACGACATGTTCTCAGTCCCAGCAGAGCTGCTACTGGCTCTCACTGTGCCCAGCCGCTCATGAGGTGCCCGGGAGGGATGGCAGGTTCTAGCCCTGGCCCGCCACCCCAGCAGAGCCTCACAACAAGCCAGACGACCCCCACTCCATGAGGACCTCCATTTTCCACATCCAGACTTCCTCCCTCGTCAGAACTCCACCTAGCAGACCAGCCTAACACAGCCCGGCCTCGTGGCGGCCGCCTTGCAGCCGCGAGGTTCATCAATAAATGCTGGATTTTGAGATGACTACAAGAGTATGCTACCCGCACGGCAGAGCCTGGAAAGCTACCAGTGTCGTATTTGATATGCCAGATACCAGTAACAATTATAGACCTCATTCCCATGACCTGATGGAATGGTTTGAGGCTCTTTATATTCCTGGAGCAAGCAGGTTCCCTTGGGCTCTACTTGCATGAGACAGGTCATATGGAGATGTTACTGGTGCCCGCTGGAACAAATCGAAGATGAACGGGAAGACAGTGATACAGTGACAGTTCTCAGTCACCTCATCCATTAGGAAAACAAAGTATTTTTTTCCCAAGACCATGCACTCTATTTGCATATATCCTCCCTCAAGCTTTTATCTCTTCCCTCTTCACCTAAAGCCCACCAATCCTTAAAAGCCTAGATCCATGGTACATTTCAGTACTGCTCAAGTGTAAAACTGAACGCTCCATCTTCTGAGTTCTTCACCAGATAGTTCAGTAAAGTGTGGCTCTATCACTGCCATTTTTACCAGTATCAAGATTATTCACAAGGCAGATCTTTCTATATGAGATCAGCAGGAGAAATCCACATAGTGCACAGAGAGTTAGCCAGGAGGTAGATGTTAAGATCATCCCAATTATGGAATATTCTGGGAGAAAATAGTGGGTGCACCTATTAGGACATAAAAGCATGGCAACAGCCTGTGTGTAGTGAATAAGAAGATTTTCCAGATGCTGAACTGGGGCCAAAGGAGTGCCCGTGGGTCAGAGAGGGTATAGAGAGGGGCAGGACGTGAGACTTAGCTCTCTGCTGTTGGAGAGGCCAGACTAAAGTGAGAGAGCTGTAGCCAACTCTAAAAGTCAAGGCCTATCCATAACTCACAGCAAACAGGCACCCCAGTCCTCCAGGTACAAGCCCCAGAAGAGATCCGCAATTAGATGAGATGGTAGAACGCTGGTGCTTCTCTGGAACCTAATGAGAGCAGCTTGCCTTGATGTCAGCCTTGTGAACCCTAAACAGAAGAGAGTGACGAGCTCCTACACCTTTGATTCACAGAGACTGCGAGAGAAGAAATCTGTGTGGTTTCAAGCTGCTGAAATTGTTATGTTGATATTGTGGTAAATAAATTTCATGATTTATCTTATTGCTGCTCTTTATGGTCGGAATCAGGATATAAAGTGATTGACAAAACTGGCGGTACTAAACTGACTGTGACAGATCAAATAGCAGGGACTGTAACTGTCAGGCGAACTCATGCCTGCAGATGATGGCTACAGTATGGACTCACAGTTATCTCCAGATGTGATGAGTATTTTGCAACTATGCCCCTTTTAACCCCTTATTTTTGTCATCCAACACAACTGTGGTCCAGCTGAAGTTCACCCTTCTGTGTGTATGTGCAGGGAGGGACTTAGTTTCACATAAAACCATGACCAAAAAGAAAAGTCTGCTTCTTGAAAAGTGACTTCTGTAGTGATTTGTTGTTTTGTCATTTCCACGTATGAATGTCTCATCCCAAATGTAAGGGGGAAAGAGGGACCTTACTAACTACCTGAGGTAAATTGCAGTGGGAGCTCCTGTGTATGTTCTATTCTGGCTCAGCTATCACAAAATGAACAGGTAGGTACTAATGACCAAAGTTTTCATATGAAGAAGAGGAGGAACAGAGGCCAAGTTACCTGAGGTTACAGAAGTCAGATGGGGAAGAGGCTGTTTGAGAAAGAGGAAAGGTGGTGCTTAGGCAGTCATAGAGACCATGACGCTATTTTCTGTTAGGAGGAGACCTAGAGGGCTTCATAGCATTCAAAAGATCAGGAACAAAGTGAAGAGCTGAAGAAGGCTCTTTCAATATGAGTAGCTGAAGGCTCTTTCAATTCAGAAAAATGTCAGACTTAATATAATAAGAGTAGATATTTCTATAGAAGCCATTAACTTATATATTTTTTGAAGATACTTCATAGTTATTCCAAAAAAAGGATGTTACTTTCTTCCCCCATCTTAGTAATTAATATGTGGACTAACTAACGTCAAAAGGAGGATATGGGAGCAATAGAATTTTCTCTGGGTTAATTACTGTCAAAAAAGATATGAAATGAAAAATGATGTAGATAAACATTGTTCTGATCATGAAGGGGCAACAGTGACCTCGCCGCAAGTTAGCTGCATGGAAGAAGAGTGTCTGTCTGCCTGGGGTGAGGAGAGTCGATGCTGTGTGGGGAGATTCACTGCAGAGATTCCCAGAGGGGAACCTTGCAAGCATCAGGAGAAGAGACTGAAGGGAAGTCCTTTCTCTGAGAGACCTCCAGAAGAGTTTCCTCTCCTCGTTGTTTCTCTAAATTAACGCTCTAGCAAAATAAGGAGAGAATGAAAAGAGGAGTTTCAGAGATTTGTACTGGACAACATAAGTGACTTTGCACTGTTAAGCAGACCTAGGAAATCTCCCAGAAGTCTGTCTCTGCAATGCCTGAATCAGTGCCAATGGCCAACAATGAGTATGTGGACATGAGGGATTTCCGGCTGAGGAGGAATGGGAGAAAAATCAAATAAACTTCGAAACGGGAACCTCTGGCTTCCCTGACTAACCTTAGATACTAACCCAGAGATACACAAGAAAGAAAGTAATTAAGTGCCACGCAGACCTTTGTGTCACAAGCCTAAAAGTAATAGCTCACTTCTTTTCATGAGATGCTCTTGGTACGGGGTACAGCAACACTGGCCAATGAGAAGAGCCAACCCTTGGCTCTTGTGGGAGTGCCATGGTGATACGGGTAACAGAATGTGAATGACTGCATTTGATATTGCTGGGGTGGGTGTAGACCTCTGGAAGCATCATTACATCCCTTTTTTCCATTCTAGCTGAGAAGAAATATTTGACACTCAGCAACTCTCAGAATATTTTGAAAAGACCCTCCCTTTGTCCCCTTCCTTACTGTTGTCCTGGCACTTCAACTCCTGTGGAGATCTTAAATATGACTGTTTGGAAATCTGGATGGTTTTCCTGCCCAATTGCTGTAGAATTAAAAAAAAAAAATGCCCTGGTTGGGCAAGGCCACATGCAGCCTGAATGAAAGGCTACTGAAGTTAGTTCTGGCAAGATGTTTGAGAGGAAACAGAAAAGACCAGACAAAAGCTCCCAGTCATTTGTTGGGACTGCGGTGACAGAGAGCGGCAGGGAAGAGAGGAAGCAGGGGAGCAGTGTGGCTCCCAAAGTGGGTTTATGCATAGCCAATGGCTAACCTGGGGAATGGAGGTGAGCCACTCCGCCCATAGGTGGTTGTTGACATTTTCCAAATTTTATCCACTAACATGTATCTTTTAATGTTCTTTTTGTTTTGGGGGGGCATACCTGGCTTTTGCTCAGGGGCTATTGCTGGCTCTGTGTCCCCTGAAAGTGCTTGGAACACTACATGTGATGCTAGGGATTTAAAAGAGGGTCAGTGAGAGGCAAGGCAGGTGCCGAACCTCCCATACTCTCTCCCCAGCTCTGTACTATGTACTTTTACTACTTGTATAAGGGGATGGCAGGGTACCAGGAATGCTGAAAAACTTCACTTACCGCCAAATATTTTATCCCTGATATATATTTTTCCCTTTAGGTTCTTCAATGTTTATGTATATATGTATAGGGATGGCTAGATGGTGAGAAGCTTCAGAAAGGAGACATCTACAGTCCTTCACTACCAAAGCGCTTTTGGTTGGATTCTGAGATAGCAAAGAATAAACCTGCTCTTGATCTGATTCTTCAATTACTAATTCAGTCTCTTTTGTGTATAGTGTAAGAAAGTTGAGGAAAGGAGAACTTGTTTGCTTCTTTTCTTCTGCCCTGTCCTAATGTCCCTGACACCATATGACAGTTTAAGAGCTCCCACTCACTCTAAACAAAGTTAGCTCTTTCTGAATGAGCTATGTATATATCTTATTCCACAAAGTAGTAAAGACCTCAGAAGATCAGCAATTGTATTTTGGTTTATAATAGTTAGACACAGTAAGTTTTTAATAAAAGATACTTGCACAAAAATTTACAATGACCTGGCCTACCTTTCTTGAATTTTTTTGTTTTTGTTTTGGGTCACACCCAGCGATGCTCAGGGTTTTTCCTGGCTCTGCACTCAGGAACTACTCCTGGCAGTGCTCAGGAGACCATACGGGATGCCGGGGATCGAACCCAGGCCAGCACAGGCCCGCCAAGTGCAAGGCAAACACCCTACCGCTGGGCTATCGCCCGGCCCTGGCCTACCTTTCTATACATATATAAACAGTAGCAGAGTCATACCTCATGACTTCATGGAGAGGGATTTGGAAATCCCCAGCATCCCATTTGGTCCCCAAGCACCGCCAGGAGTAATTCCTGAGTGCAGAGGCAGGAGTAACCTCTGAGCATTGCGGGTGTGACCCCAAAACCAAAAAAAAACAAAAAAAAAAACCAAAAAACCATGTTAACTAGATGATTCATTAAGTACAATTTAGTTTTGTTGTCTACAAGGCCCATAATATGTTCGTGATATTCTCAGCTCGTCTCATCCTTTATGAACTCTTTTGCATCGCTCAGCCTTACTGCTGTCTTCATTCAACTAAATCCACATTTCCTTCACTCAAACGTGTTTCTCCTACAGCATTTTCCTCTGCATCTTTCTTGATCCTTTTATTTTCCTATCTCTTGTCTGTGTGGCCTTCAGGGTTTTCCCTTCTCTACTTTCTTCTTTAGTGCTTACAAGTGTCTCCTTTGGCAGATCTCTAGCTTTGGGCTGACTTCAAATACTGTTGTAATCACGCATCTCCTTGCAGATCAACCAGACTTTCGTTCTGATTTCTCTTCTTCTGTTCTTATGCCAACACTTTGGATTTGGGTAGAAAAGAAAAGAGATTAGTTAAAAAAAAAAGACTCATTATTTGCTTTTACTTGAGCTTCAGAGTTGAAAAAGAAGTCTCCAGGAAGCTGTAAATTTGCGGGGTGGGGGGTTGAGGGGTTGATGGTGATATAGGAGAAATGGTAAGTGTAATGACAATTTTTAAAAGTGGTCAACTTCAATTTTTTTATAAAGAATAGTCTATGAAAAGGGATAATAGATTTTCCTAACTCCAATAGAAGGAGAGGTCAAGAGGGGGAAGAAAAAAAAGAAAGTATAATTGGTCATTTCATGACTTATCTATTCAAACTGTGGCTCCCTACAACAGATTTAATTAAATTTGAGCCTCTGTGTGTGTGCACGCGTGTGTGCGTGTGTGTGTGTGTGTGTGTGTGTGTGTGTGTGTTGATGAAGCAGAGGGGGTTAGGGAGGTGTTGCTGGATTTCTCCATCTCTAATTTAAGAGTACAATATTCTTTTTTTTCAATCTTGTTTGCCATAATTCCCCTAATGCCAGATCTTAACTTCAACATTAGCAGATTAATCCACACTTCCGAAATGTTTCAATATTTCTTGTATATTCCTTCTGTTATATCTTTGTTTGTTTCTGTGTTCTGACTCCCTCCTACCTCTCATACTGCTCTGCTCTCTATCCCCACTCTCTATATATCTTCTCTATCCTTTGAGACTCATCTCAAAAGTAAATTACTATAAAGAAGGCTTCCTGGTTCTATACCTACACCCCCCCACTTAAGGCAGTTCATCCTCATCTGGGTAACCCCAGCAATTTCTTAATGACTTTCAGATGGCTCTTATGGGCTGCCTTCTAATAGGAACTATAACCTCGTTTTCTCCCTAATTTAAATAGAAGAGCCTTTTGGAGTCCAAGTTCTTTAAGAGCCAAAAACATTGATTTATTCCTCCTTAGATACCCACCCCCCAGACTACACTAAGTTATGAACACACACACACACACACACACACGTTATACAAATAGTTTGTAAATTTTCCCTTGCTCTTTTCATTCCCTCTTGATTTCAGTCCACTGAGCTAAGTGCCTCTATTGGCATAAGCCGCAGCCACAATTTTAACAAGTTTCCAGTCCTTTCACTTGCTTGTTGAGAGAAGAGACGGTTTTCTGGAGGTTCCTTCCAAAGGCACCATGCTTATCTCTGCCCAGTGACAGGCCACCCTTTGGAAGCATGCTTTACTTATTTCTCCAGCCAAGAAAGGTTTCATGCTGTATGAAAGCCAAGTCTGTCAAAACTGCAACTTCTCAGCACCCACACCTGAATCTGCATAATTTGCCAAAGCCACAGAGGTATAAATAAAAACTTCCAACAGGACAGGAGAATGCTTGCCAACTGTGAGAAGATAAATAGTCGAGGGAATTCATGGTCCAAAGGCAGAATTGCTTGATTTCTGATTTCAATGCAGCAAAAGAAATGCTCTGAGTCTGTTTTATTTTTTTTTAAGCGCCAGAAAGTTATGGGTCACAACATTTAATTTGATTAATTCCTGGTTTCCAAGAGGAAACCTGAGGGAGGAACCTTGGGGGGTTCCATAAAATAAGTATGTGCAATTGCTAAGACAGGAAAGGGGAAAAAATGACTTCCATGAGAGCCCACAAAGATCATTTCCAGTCCCAAACATGGGTCCCCAGAGAAAGACTAAAACCAAATTATTGTCAAAGAGATGCTTACTTTTTACAACAGCTCACAGCAAAAGAAAACATATAGCTTGACATCTCTCCCACAACTTACTTTTCTTTTTTCCCCTTTTATTCTCTCTCGCGTGCTCTGTCTCTCTCTCTCTCCTCTCTCTTTCTCTCTCGCTTGCTGTCACTTTCCAACTCTCACTCCCATTCCTTCTCCTGGATGTTAAGCTCCTCCAATCTGAACCCTTCTTCCAGTTAGCTATGAATCATTATGGGTCATCTGACCTTCTGAAGCCACACTATGTACCAGTAGACAATGAGGTGCGTAAGCAACTTTAATAGGATTCTTTTACTTCTGAGTTTAAGTAGAAACACAAGCCTTATCTATCTGCCCTCAACAATCAGTCATGTTAGCCCTCTACCCTATGCATTTCTAAGATAATAATTACGATTTTAGCCAGCACAAGAAGCAAGCTAATTTGCTGGCAGAAGCTATATATGAAGAGGTTCACCTTTTTGAAAGGTTAGGTAAAATTGCTAACACAAGTAGCTAAAGCCAAAGGTAAGTGCAGATTATAATTTATTACATGGGGCAAAAAGATCTGCTTTGACACTTCATTGAATAGCTATCTGGCCAATATGTGCAATAACTAACCCATTCTTCTTCCTAACTGCCCAAGCTAGGTGAGTGCATGTATATTCATATTCAAGTTTCCTGGTTTGACATGGAAACTTTTATAATTTTAGATGATCAGGTTTGGTTAAAACTCTTATTGTCAGAGTTTCATGCAGAGAAACTGAGGAATGAAAAGATGAAGAGATTTTTCAGCAGGTTAGTACAGGAGACAGTACTGGGACACGTACTCTGAAACCCAGCTAACTCCACTCTGCAGTTAGCAGTTAATTTTTCTTTTCCTACCACAAGATGACCCATTTCCACTATTTATGCTTTCTATTTGGCAAACGAGACAAACGAGATGAAATGTCTCGTTTGCCAAGGCATCGAAAATCAGATGGGCTGGACATGTAATGCGATTTGGAGACAACCGCTGGACTAGAGCCATTACCGACTGGATCCCACGGGCTGTCAAAAGATCACGTGGCCGCCCACCTACACGATGCTCAGACTTCCTTGTCAAGACCCTGAAGGAACGGTTTGAGGCTCTTCATATTCCTGAATCAACCAGATGCCATTGGGCTACATTGGCACATGATAGAGTCCAATGGAAATGTTACTGGCGCCCGCTCGAGCAAATCGATGAACAACGGGATTCAAGTGATCAAGTGATCAAGTGATGCTTTCTATTTTCCTAAGCCCCCACCATCCCATGTGTCCTCTTTTTCTTTGAACTCCCGTTTTTAGAAAACTTTTCTTACATGTCTTCCTTCACACAGTGTGCAAAATATTTCATCTGTGTGGTTTATTCCCCTAATCGGGATGGCTGAGTGGAGAAGGTGTTGCATTACTCTTGGCTTGACCATCATCCATTTTCTGCCCATAAGTGACAATGGAGAGTTTCTTCCAAAATGCACCATCATATTGATACAGGGAATGGCAAAGGGTAAGACGGAAGCCACATAATGAGATGGAGTCAGTCATGTTTAGGGAACTCCAGCAGGATTCTGATATCTCAGACGGGAGCTAAGAAAGAATGCTCAGCATATTCTGACCATAAGGAAGGACCTCACATTTGGATTAGGAAACCCCTTGGCTAATACTAGCATGAAACAAGAGATAATACATATAAATGTACTTGTCTTACTATTTCTCCAGTATTTGATAGGATCCTGAAGAACAGATGTTAAGATGTCTGAAATTCCTGGGATAATTTTAGATGAAAATCTGCAAAGACTGTTTGCTAGTATCTGAAAAGGAAGCACAGGTCTCATAGTGGAGACCTAACTTATCTGCTGATTATGAGAACTTGGCTCTGCGATGCGTGGCTCATGCTACATCTTGTCAACCTAGTCAGTTTGCTCTTTGGAGAGGCTGCTGTAGGTCTGTGTGTGCAAGATGGGGAGAGCTGGTGGGAGAGAGGCACAATTGAGGGCAGGAAAAGATACTTTCAACTCTGAGACTCTGTGGAGAGCATCTTCCCACTATTTATCAATGACTTGGCCCCAGGCAAGCATTTTTATAAATGGAAATTAAGCAGATGGTATGCATTTGGAAAACAACTCAAAGAGCCATTGTCTTCTGCAATGGATAAAGCAGAAGAACTATAATACCACAAACTAGTAAGGGAACTGTATGATTTCTAAGCTCTAGGTGTGTTGTAAGGGGAATAATAAGACAATGCATCCATCTTCTAGGCCAGTGGGATAGAGAATGAGTGATTTTTTTTCCAAGCAGGAAAGAGGAAATGGGGTGTGCAATTGCTGCCATTGCTAAATGGGGTCTCTAATTCCTTGCTCCATAATGGTAATGACTTACATTTATATGGCACCTTTCATCAGCTCTGATCTCAGAAAGCTCTAAAGTCCTCTCTCCACAAGGCTCCTAAGTCTGTTCCCTAGTGAGCTCAAGGATGACATCTATATTTATGCCATATCTATTTCAGAGAAGAGTAACTCATGTGAAATAGGACACTGAAATGCTAAGGAAATTAATTCAGAGTACAAAAGGCAGAGGCAGGTGGAAAGAAGTTTTGGGAGCAGAGATGTTTCTTTCCGAATGCGACCTTCTGAATCCTCCACATACAAAGAGATCTCTAAAGGACGCAATTTTGGAAAGATCTTGGTGCCTCCAGTTACTTTAGTCTCACTTCTTCTGCCTCCCATCTTCTGAAGGACCTTCGCTTTTTTTCTTTTTTTTTTTTAGGGTATATCCTATTAAGGTGAACAATCTTCAGGGAATCTTGGAAAGCACTGACATTTCAGAGTTTCAAGAGCTGCTAAAGATACTCTTCTGATGCCGTGGAGGTTGAGAAATGGAGAGTACACCTGGGATATCCAGGAGAAGCCACGTCTTAAGGGAGAGGGGTGATACATCAGGGTCTGGTCTGCTCCACTAAGCTATTCAACAAGATTGCAGAACCATTAGATATATAATACACAGACATAGAAGTTGTCAATAATGCTTCTCTGTAATCCTGAGAAATACTGAAGTCATAACAGAGAACGCAAAGCAGTGGCAAAAATGCTTCAGAGAACTCGATTTCAGTAAGGACAGAGGCAGAAGTTCAGTCCAGAGATGTTTCCAGGCTGGTATTTAGAAAGTGCTAGACCCCAAGGAATCCTCCTTCATTGGTTGGGGATTGATGACGGGATGACTTCTTTCCTTAATTACTCTCTTCTGCAATCATCACATAATCACTGTGCAGATGCCTTGGGGAAGGAATGCAATCAGAGAATGGATAGGAGTCTTAGAGAGAACATGATGGAGAAATAAAGGAGCATGGCGTTGAAAACCAGGGCCTCTCTAGACTTGGTTTTCACTAGCTGAGAGATGTGTAGGCAAGCTGCAATGCAGGACGCAAAGCCCTGGGATAGAATCAAACGTGATGACTTTCTGCACCTGAGCAGGCCCTTTGATCTCTAAAGCTCAACATCCTAATTGACAACAAAGAATGAAAATTTTTCTCTAAGACAAATGGAAGGGCACCCAGAAGTAATGTGTGAAGTGTTTTTTTAATAACGTCTGGACCAATCCCTTAAGTTCCAGATGGCAGATAATTACCAAATAAGCAGAATGCCAGGCCTGAGTCATGCAGAGTTGGGTTTAGCACTCATTTCTTAGGCTAAGTCCAGCAAGTATCTGTAGATAAGAATATGGAGAAGAAAGGGAGGGTTTTGAATTAAGATTGGCCACCCAGGGAATGCAAATACAAGGAGAGATGTGTTGATATCTTTGCAGATATACAGAGAGACTGAAGACACAGTCCTGGCCTGGAAACATCAACCAGAATCTAACAAAACAGTCTTTTCCTTCTGAGAGCTCACGTCTCGGTCTATAAGGTTTGGATTCTTGCTTGTAGATTCATAGTAGTAACACATTGCCATTATTTTCTCATGAATAGTGCCAAGAAACTAGAAAAATAAGAACATCCTGTGCCCATGGCTAGTTTTGGATCTATGAATCAAGTCCATCATGTTTGAAAGAGGAAGGCAACATTTCTCATACATATATTTAATATAGCAACTTCTGTTTAGGTGGGCTTAACTTGGGATTTGACCCCTAAAACACACCTTCAAAGAGTCTTAGGATGAGGCTGGGAGACCTGGATGAGCCTATCCACTTTGAGCAGATGTGAGATGTCGGTTATTTATCACTTCCAACAAATGGAGGTGACATGCCTACAAGTAGGGCTCTTCATTTGCCAAGAGCAACTACCATATAGTAGCTCACAAGCTAGTAACAAATCGGGAGCAATTTTAAGTACTTCCTAACTCATATTTCCTTCTAAAATCTGTTAGCCTAGAAAAGGTTTCTAATTCCTTATGACTGGAATGCTCTCCCCTTACTATGATCTGACTGCCTCTGAATGGAAAAGGTAAGCAAGGGATCGATGTCATACATAGTATCATGTCATACATACATGCCATACAAATAAAATGCTACTGCAAAACTTGAAACATGGGTGACTCATCCTTTACAACTAGGCTTTGGCCAGAGAGATCTGTACTATTTCGGGAGAGCAGAAATATTTTTAGCTTCAACAACTTCTCTGAAAGGAGGTACTATCCCTTTCCTTACAAATAATGGCTCTTTTCTAGGAATCTTGTCATCTCTGAGAAGTGTGGACATGTACAAAGAGATGCTTATGCAGAAGTGGAAGGCTGCCACAGCAGGGTGGCATGTGGGTGTAGAGATTAGTAAGGAAATGCCACCAGTAACAGACAAGGAATGAGCTTTTTCTAATAGCCCCATTGGGTGTTTGGAGATGACTGGGAAGATCTGACATGACCAGTGGCTGTTCCAGTAAGGTATAAAGGTGGCCTGGGGGCAAGAAGCACACTAGTCCTTTCAAGCTAGGTTCTTGCTGCAACCAGGAAATATAAGCGCTGGGCTTTCCTTTGGGAACCTGACAGAGGGCACCTTATCAAATGCCCACGGCCTAAAATTGTGCAACGCCCCATGAGCTGAACTTCAGGATTCATGGACCATTGGTTTTCAGTGGCTCTGCCATAAACTCACATAGAACATGACCTCTAGAGATTGCATATGTCATATAAAGTCCACAGTCTTCCCTGTTCAGTGGTGGCATTCTTTGCTTCCTGTTGTTTCCCTAATGAATTTCACAGGTTTACTAAATTATCAACTGCAGCATTCAATCAGATGAAGCTATAAACCCAGCCTCTTTCATAAAGAACAGAGGAGTGGGTGTAGCTAGAAGGTTGCCTCTGGCCCCACCGTTCTCAGGCAACAGCTCCAAGAGACAGGAAAGGAAGCAAATGCCAAGAACATAATGTCGAAAACCTGTAACAAACCCCACACATTCAAGGAGACACAGACTTCATTCCTTTCAGCCTGCCTCTCTGCAAACTAATGCGTGCAACACAGGCCAAGATGGCAGGATTTGGGAGTATAGAGCTTGATCCTGAAATGACAAGAAGGTCCGAGTCTTACCTGGAGAAAGGGAGGAGTCATAGGAACTTCTCTCCTTCGGTCATCTTGAAGGCCTGGATGTCCTTTTCCCTGTATGTCCCAAAGCCTTCATAGCTCCTCCTCTTACTCCCACTCAGGTCACTGTCCCACTTGTCAGGCGAAGGGTTCAGTTCACTGAACACATCCAGGCTTTCCGGTCTTGAGCTGCTGCTGTCCCCTGTGCTGCCAGAGTACCGCTTGGTGCATGCTTCCATGGGCTCGCTGCTCAAGTCCCCTTTGTCCTTGGCTGGTGTCCAGTGCTGGACATCAGACAGTGACAGCGTGGACAGAGTGTCCACCTCGAAGTTGCTCTTGGACGCTTTGTGGCCACCTTCACTGTGCTGGTGCTTCTGCTTCTCCTTATGCTTGGCCTTCTCCCCGACCAGGGGCAGCTCTTTATCTGCAGCGCCCAGTCGCTCACTCAGCAGGTGGCTGGAGAAGCTCGTGGCTTTGCCTGCAAACAGACCACTCAGGTTGTCGTGTGGGCCCAGGAGCCGGTCTTCCTTGTGCTTGTGCTTGTGTTTATGTTTCCTCTTGTGGAGCCGGCCACTGGAGAGCCCCGTGCTGCCCACCTTGGGAGCATTCAGGGGATGGCTGCATGTCCCCGAGGCCCATGCCCACAGGTCCCTGCAGGTGAACCCCGTGCTTGGCTTTATGCTTGGCGGTACCAGCCAGCTTCACGTGGGAGCTCGTGTGGAACTGAGGTGGGGGGGCACGGTGGGCCGCAGGAAGGGGGATGCTGCCCGAGCGTGTGTGACAGGTACAGAGGAGCGGGGTACTGACTGTAGTAACCAAGGTTCATCATAGGCATTGATGTGTAAGGCATTCCATAGGGTGCATAGTAACTTCCGCTGGGAATAGGGTAGCTGAACCCTTGTAAAAAAGGCACCTTTGTCATGGTGTCATTGGTTTTTTGCAGGCCTCCCACGCTTCTTCTTGGACTTCAGCTCTGAAGTTCTCCGAAGATAGAGCAACGGGTCGTACTGGATATATGGCACCGGGTAGTAGTGATCCAAGTTAATCCGGAAAATGCTGGGATACGGATTCTCGTGGTAAAACGTGTAACTCCGGTGGGAGATCCTGAACACCTGGAACTTGGTGATGAGCTCCTCCAGGTCTGCCAGAAACTGGAGGTCGTCCCGGTTTTGCAGGCCTTTCCGCTTCCTCTTGTGCTTTGGCTTCTTGAGGCTCGTGGGCCAGAAAGTTGTCCACAATGAGATGCTTCTGCCGGTGACCGTGCCGGTTCTTGGTGCTGGTGTCCGACGCGATGGCCTCGGGGGTTGTCTAGGGAGCAGAAATCGAACGAGTACCTCCGGCGGGACTCGGAGCTCTTCTCTGCTTGGTCCGATGTGCTGTTGTTGTCTGTCCCAATGCCACTGTCACTGGGGATGGTCTCCTCGCTGTGCGACCTCGCTCACCGGGGACAGTGTGATTTCCTTGAGGGAGCCGATCTCGCAGAGGTGGGAAGGAGAGTTGGCCATCAGCCTAGGTGGAGACAGCTTCCAGGTTCCGCTGTGGATCCCCTTCTGGGTTTTCGTGGGAAGAGCACTGATGGGCTGGAGATTTGGCATCGTTTTCAACTCTGAAAAACTGGTTTCAGTGCTGGCGGGGCTCAGGTTGCCATTGGACCCACCCAACTGCGTGGAAAGTGGGTGCATAGCTGCTGGTGAAGACGCCACGAGTGACTGAAAGTTGGAAGGCACTGGAACGTCTGGCTGGCTAGAAACAGGCCTCGGGTGCTTGATGGCTGTTTTGGGTTCTTCGGATGGGGTGGGCAGCTCCGGCTCCTCGGCTTCCGGCCCTCTTCTTGCCAATGTAGATGGTTCCTCTCTTGCTGACGTTGATCTGCTTGCCCAGCTTGCTCTCGATGGCTGCTGCTGCGGGGCTGGTCTCCGGGGCGCTTTTTGCCTTCAGAGCCACGCTGCTGGAGCAGGATAAGATCTGGTTCAAGATATTTTTCTCTTGAGGGTTTTCATCTTATTGATCGCCTTGATGGTCTTCTTATCCAACACCCCAAGCTTCCCAACTTTTTTGTGGAATTTCATCTCGCTCATGGGTTTGTCCTCTCCCGGCACTAGCTGGGCCAACTTGGCCAAACTCCGTGCGTCTCTTTCTTTTTTTCTTGGTGCCGGGAAATTCCCGGCTGATGGGGCTGACCGGACTGGTAGACGTGCCCTCGTGAATGGTCTCCACGGTGAGCAGAGGCTGCTTCTTTGGTCGCTCCCGTTTCTTTTTGACTGGCGTGATCACAGTAAGACTGTCTGTGTTGGTGTACAGAGGGCTGGAGGGGGTAATGGGGTAGGCGGATGGTGGTTCCACCATCAGTTTGTCCGAGTGGCCATGACCGCCTCCCGAGCATACTGGCAGCCTTGGGTTTGCTGCACGTCCACCTCCGTTTGGCAGCAAACTTTGGGTGCTGGATGTCAGGCAACTTTCTTGATGGCGAATGGTCTGTGCACGTGGGTGCGGTCATGACCAGCGGAGGCTTTCGCTGCTTAGACACAACGCTTGAGATCATCTTCTCTGCAGTAGCACCCGTCTCCAGGCCTATGGAGGGGGACTCAGTCTCGATCATTTTACCCAATTTTGGGACACGGAGATCCTTCTTACTTCCTTCAGAACTGGCAAGTATCCTGCTAACTACTTCACTGCTCATAGCAATTCCAGAGGCCAGGGCTTTCTCTGGCATGATCTTCTCCACCACTGCTTTGATGGACTGTCTCTTTTTCCTCTTATGGCTGCTTGGATCCAGACAGGGTGCCTTGATAGGGATAGTGATCCGGACATGACTGGAGTCATTTTCGGGATTCCGATGGAACTCACATTCTGCCTTGCTGGGGAGGCCGCCTGGCCGTTATCTGCAGAGTATCCTTCCCTCTTCCCGTCAGCACTGTCAAATGTTTTCTGGGCATTCTTGACCCAATCCAGGTCTGCGTTTGGTATGGTCTGACTTATCACATCTTTTTACTGGACTTTTTCTTGCTGCTTATAGTAGGTGGCTCAGGGGGTTCCTTGGGCCCCCCACCATCTTGATCGACCAAGGGCTGAAGCCCATTGCACTCTGTGGAGCTGATGGGGGGTGCTGGCGAGCTGTGGTTGCTTGGGGACGGCACCACACCTCCCAAGAGCAGCTCTTTGCTGCTGTTGGACAACTGGCTCCATGTGCCCCCTGCACTGCCTTTCTTACACTGGGCCTTGGCAAAGGTCGCCACAGGATCAAGAGCTGCGATCTTGCTGGTGCTTGCAGTTTCTCTGCCAGACTCTGGACTGATGAAGCAATTCTGAGTGGCAGGTCCACTGTCAGAGCTGGTGGACCAGTCCATGTGGTTCTGGCTGCTGCTTTTTGCTGGTGCTTTGGTTTTAAGGTGTCACCGGTGAAATCCTGTGGGACTCCCGGGTCATAGTGAAGAGCGGAGTGCTTCTGTGGCCGCTCATAAGCCTAAGGGAGAAGGAGAGAAATGCAGAAACCAAGATGAGTATGTTGGGGCTACTAAAACAACAAAGTCAAAAAGACTTCATTATTTACAAGTTATAAAAAAAGCCTATCTTTAAATCTAGAAAGTTCTATAGAGTTTCCTCAGTTGCATGTTTGAATTTGTGGCACTGGTTTCAAATAATTCTTTAAGAAACTTGACTTGGTTTCATGCAATCTCAAAGAAGAACTGATTAGACAGAGGAGGGTTCTGAAAAATCACTTGGCCTGTGCCTACATTTTACAATGATGTGTCATTCTATCCCAGGGGACAGAGTTCGGAGAAACCTGAATGCACAGACATCTTCTTCTGCCTAACTCAAGCTGCCTCTAATTGCTGTCCCTTGCTTCTTCTCAAGCCCAAGCCTTGCCTTTGCTTTCTCTGACTGCAGTTCCATGCTGGTAGCGCTTCATTCTGTAGTTCTATCCCAAAAGTAGGTCATCAGGATCCACAACAGCAAGAGAAAACAGCAAAAGTTGAGGAATTAGGGGTAGAAATTTGCAGGTCGTGCAAGGGAAAGTGGGTAAATCAAAGGTATAGAGAAGAAATGGAAGAAATCATAGAAGGAAAAAAAAAGTGCACGATCTGTCCAGGACTTAAAATTTGACCAGCTCTAGGACGAGTGTTGCTCTGGGTCAGGGCTTGAGGTTAACCTTAAGTCTTGACTCTCTTAAAGAAGAAGCCCTCTTGTAGAAGCTCAAAAGGAACCTTGAGTGTCCTGTCCTAAAGTGCCAGGTGGAAAAATACTGATCTTAGAGTTCAAGGCCAGTTTTATGAACTTTCCAGCTGTGCTATCACCTACATGGATACTAGGTAACTGTCTTCAGATGTTGGCACCTTCCTCACCTTCCTCCATCTAGGAAAGGCAGAACCTGGGCTGAAGGTAGAGCTAAAGCAGGGTTTACTGAAGCCAAAGGGGATTGCAAGTGCACACATCACTTTGGGTAATGAAAGCTCTGCTTACATTGATTGTATCACTATGATACACACATTGTCCCAGACAGATTTTCAGAAGAGCTCCTGGGGCAAAGAAGCATTCTCCAAAGCTTATTATAATCCTGTACTATAGACAGAGCAATACGTTTACAAAATGCATCATCATCAGATATATTAAAGAAGGGAAAATATTACAGAACTGAAGAAAGTTTTTGATATTATCTCTACTGATAAATGTGATGAGAGGATTGGTAATTTTAGGAATTTTTAACCTGTATTAACAATCTGTTTATGGATACATCTGCTTATCTATCGATGAATCATATCTGTTTGCCATTGATAGTATAGAACTTGTGATTATTTTTTTTGGTGTGGGGGGGCATACTCGGTAGTGCCCCAGTTTACTCCTGGCAGAGTTGGAGGAACATATATAGTGTCAGGGATCAAATCCAGGTTGGTTGCAAGGAAAACAAGCGTCCCATCCACCATACTATTGCTCTGGCCCCAGGATTTGTACTTTACTAGAAAAGATTTCATAGAGTTCTTATTAAATGTCAAACAGAGAGGCTGTGAAATAGCTCAAAGGGTTAGTACGTATGCTTTGCATGTGGGAGACCTGAGTTTAATCCATGGCTGCCCACTACTGCTAAGGATAACCCCAAATCTGGACCCAGGAGCAGCCCCTGAACCTCACTGGGTATGGGTCCAAAAACCAGAAAATGGAGAAGAAAAAAAAAAAAGAGGAAACAGAGCACTGGAGAGATACAATAGATAAGGCGTTTGCCCTGTACTTGACCAACTTGAGTTTGATCCCCACACCCTTGATGGGTCCCTGAACACTGCCAGTAGTGACCCCTGAGTACAGAGCCATAAATAAACACTGAGCACTGCTGGGGGGGGGAGGAAAAGATGGAGAAAGTGAAAACATAGAGGGCAGGCTGCATTCCATGCAACATTCAGTGTGTCTAAGCAAGTGGCCCACGTTGAATTTTCACACTAGATCCTGAAATCTCTAGAGTTCTTTTCTGCCTCCCTGATTTTGTGGGACCCTGCTTGTTACTTCTAATAGTGAACAGCGATTAAAAAAATTGTGGTGCCTCCCAAGAAGTGCTCAGGAAGTTCGGGGACCCTGCTGGCAATTCTGAGTGAACTGAGTCATAGATTCAGTGCAAGAATCCAAGAATGACATGCTGCTAGGACCTTGTAGGGTACAGGGCTGAGATGACTGGACAACATCTTGTAGCACTTGGGAACCTCTAGCGGTACACCTGCCATACTCAGGGGTCACATGATGCCATAAACCAAGACTGGGTTGGGTGTCTAACAGACATGCATCCTAACAGTTATAGTAGCTCCCAACTCTGAGCTGTATTTTATAAGTATCATGTCTGTAAGTGTCTCAGAGAATTTTTTTAAATTTTATATATATATAATTTATATAACTTTATATATCTTATATAACTTTTCTTCACCTGGCAATATAGAAACTACCACCATCTACTTGTGTTTGCTTGTTTGTTAGGGACTACTGCAGTGGACAGGATATAAGCCCATTTTTAGCAAAAAGGATCAAAACTATATTCACAGTATAAAATAGATAAAAAAAATCCTTACTTTTCTTGATGAATCAGGGCTTTGTTCCTTCCTGGTTTATGCTCTGGATTTTAGGTGGCACTGTGTATACTCACAGAATGACAGGCCAGGAAGAGGACACAGTGACAAACCTCTCTGCTCAGTGATAATATAATTGATGGCTTGTACCACAGTATTTTATCATGAGTGGAGACATAGTAAAAATGACCCTGTAAGCCTTAAGCCTTACTAAAATAGTAAGGCTTAAGTTACTATTTTAAATTTGGTTAAAAGAGGATTGACAGGACCTCTTCTTCCATTGGCCCTTCCTATTACCTGCCTCTCTCCATTTTGCCAAAATTGAGAACCAAAGTAGGGCTTCCTGGTGACGTCAGGACTTGGATTTTGGTTCCCAATCCTCTCCAGGTTTGCTTTATTGTTCTAGGTACTTATTCTTGCACAGAATAGGTCTTTGATGAACTCTTTGATATTCTAATTTCATCTTAATCCTAGGAAGTCTCCAAACCCCTAAGTGAGAGACCTCTAAGCTAAGTTTTCATGGTATGTCTCTCTGTTGTATTTAGTCTAGGTTTTCATTTGATATATGAAGATTGTGTTAGTTGAATCTGTCTTTCTAGCCTGTCTACATTATCACAGAGCTACCAAACACAGCACCCAGCCAACATTTGGTACTCAATAACATTTATTGAATAAAGGAGCATACATCTCACTGTAGATATTTAATTTGTCACCTGCAAGGTGAATGACCCACACAGTGTCTGCAAACACAGTCACCCTCTACCTCCAATCTACTCCTAGTGTTCCTTGGCAAGCACCGCTTTCTTCATCAAGACATCTGTCACAACCCTTGTAATGCTGCATGTCATTAATTCATGCACTTTCCAACCTCCCTCCCCTAAACTACAAGTACTTTCAGGTCAGAGACACCCTTGTTCATCTTGTCTCCCAGGCAGTCTGCAAATCAAGCCACCCAGAAAGTTCACTTGATTTAAAGAATATACAACAAAATGTATGGGATGTCTAAACCATGGCGATATATTTGGTTGCCCACAAAAGACAATAAACAGCCATCATGGTAACGACTCATAAAGAAATTGGAGCACTCAAACCATTACTGTTGAACAAAATAATCCTTTCCAAATGCTTAATAAGTCAAGGCTTTGTGAGTTAACTCCACATCAACCAAATTTTAGTTTGGGTTCTCCCCTGCCATCTCCAACTGTTTCTCTTCCAATGAACTCCGCCTTAGGGGAAGGCCACGTGGGGAGGGTGGATTTCACTCCTGCAACTGAGAGGTGGGGCTTGCTCACTTACACTGTGAGCAGACCAGCTGAAAGTAATGCAGTTAAGCGTGCCTGGTTCCCAGTGCCTCCATCTGGACACTGCCAGATCCCATTGTTTCTGCCATTTCAGCTGCAATTTGCCCTGCTGGGAGAGCTCAGCAATCAAAGGGCAGGGTGGACAAAAAGGAAGCACAACAAAGAATCAGGAGTAATGGGAGAAATGGTGCTTTCCAAACTCACACATCCGCGGTGGTAAGAGAGCACATAGTACTGGGAAGGGATGCTTTTCTGAGGGGTCCTGGGGAACAGGCTTCCTGCCCGCCTGGGCTGATGGCTACATCCCGTTGCATTTCATGAAATCCCATTTCTTCATCTGTCAGCCATGACATATTATATACACAATGGTGAGGCTGTCAGTTCCAATATGTCCTTCACTGAGAATTGAGTACTTACTCCATTGAGATGGAGATGGTCTGGCAAGATAGACCCCGAGCACAAGGCTGGGGGGACAAGCTGGCAGACAGCAAAAGTAGAGTCTCTCTCTCCCATTTTTCTTGTAGGAGACTAGGGATATAACTCCATATGGAGGCGACAGAGGAGGGGGAATTGCAGTCTCTGGGAACTCTATTAATCCATGTAACACATGTTTTCACTTTCCCTTTAGATTATGAGCTTTTCTAAGGAATAAGTCCTGAATCTTTTAAGGCCTTTATTCTATCCACAGCCTTAAAATGGTTAGCAAATGAGGGAATCATGAATAGTATTTTACATTGAGCTGATTATTTATGTAGAAACTTTTAATACTAACCAAGCATAACCCTTGGCTTTCCCTCCATGCCCTTCTCTATCAGTTGTGAAACTCAATCAGCCTGAAGGTGCGGTCTATGTTGATCAGTATAGGACCTTCCAGGCACACTGAGCTGGAGCCAAATGTTTATCAGTAAACCCCACTTGGAATCTTTATGCAGCTCCATGGCAGAGCGCATGCATCCTCACATGTAAGAGGTCCTCAGTTCATCTCTGGCACCACCCCAACTGCTTCAATTGAAAATTTAAAAAGTTAAAAACCTTAGGCAGATTGTTTTCTGGTCCCACAATCTGGAAAATTCTGTTGCAAATCAGATGACTTTTCCCCACCCCCCCCCCCCCTCAACAACCAAAGAATAAATCACATACATTAAAATTTTGCACAACCTCAGAGATTTTTAGAGCACTTATTTTTAAATATTTTTTTTCTGTCTATGTTTTAAAAAAAAATTCACTAGGTCACTGCATAATAACTTAATCCACACAAATGGGAAGAAAATGAGTCACACCATCTTTTCTTGGGCTTATCTAAAGCACAGTTGGTCACAATGAGAGGAAAAGACAGGAAAAGACAGTGATTCTCAGAAAGCCTGAGAATAATCATGTAAGTCATCAAAAAAAAATCAAGCATGACTTTGTGGAAGATAAACCAATCGTTCTGGTGAGCTGTGTTTGTGTTACTCTCTGCTGACACCAATAATTTAAATTTACCATTTGTAAGATGTTTTGCTTCACATGAGCAGAAAAGCATGTCTGGGAAGAAATAATGGGAACTTCAGCTCTTAATTAGGCATTTGGTGCTTCTCAAGACATGCTGAATTCCTGTGTCAGAAATGTCCATGGTACTGGTTACTTACTATTCCTGGGTACCCCTAAAGATACACTCTCAGGGTGTATCTTTCCCGATACCCTAAAGATTAAATCAGATCTTTAATCTCTCAGGGTGGGTACCAAGAGATGAGCACTTGATATTCTGCTCAGATATACATCAAGTTTGAAAACCAACATTTTAACACCATTCTTCTGGGTGGAGCACTTTGCGGTGACTATAACATTCAAGTTACTTTTGGGTGGTAATTATGCAGAGCAACCCACCTTAGTTCTGTTGCAGTCTGCAATTTATCACCACTGAGCATTTTCACTTTTTTCTCTCAATTTTTTGTAATACATAGTTTAAAAAAAAAAACAAACCTAAAAAAGTTCCAAGTGTAGATATCCCACATCCAAGGCAAAGATGAGCAGAAATGCCAATAACTGAAATGGGTGGCTGGGAGCATTGTCTCCCCGACAGGAACTAAATATGATGACATTTATGACCTTCCACCCAGGGCTTTCAGCTTCCCCTGTGCTTCCAGGCCAGGTTCCAGGGAGCTAGAAGGATCTTGGCATTCCCTCTTGAGGCTCAAAACAAGTGTTCAAGCCTGAGCAAGAGATGAACGTGGGAGATAAGAATGTAACCACACCGTCTGATGAAAGGTTCCTAACCGTGGATATTATGTCAGAAAATCCAGAAAGCGCCATAAAGAATACCACACCTGGGATCTCATCCAGACCAATTAAATCAACAAGCTAGAAGTGGGGGTCTGAACAGTAGTTCCTTTTTTTCAAAGCTATGGGTTATCCCAAAGAGCAGACAGAATTGAGAAATAGTAGGTTATGTCAAAGACAGGGGTCTGAGTTAGGGACTAGCAAAGCTCTGATGTTATCAGGAGATAGTCCAATTCAAGTTTTCACACATGTTCCAGAGTACCAGGGTTTGTTAAAAACTTTGCTCAACCATGGCTGGTGAATGAGGCAAGAGAGAGAATTTAGACCATTCTTTTTAAAAAGCCAGCTGGATAAAACAGCCTTGCAAATTATTTAATATAAGAGAGAGGATGTTAGGTTAGGAGCAATAGTGCAGTGGGTAGGTATTTGCCTTGCACATGGCTGACCTGGGTTCAATCCCTGGCATCCCATACGGTCCCCTGAACACCACCAGGAGTAACTCCTGAACTCATACCCAGGAAAACCCCCTGAGAACAACCAGGTGTGGTCCCAAAACAAAGCAAAATGAGAGCGGGAGAGCAGAGAGAGAGAGAGAGAGAGAGAGAGAGAGAGAGAGCTAACATTGGGGCATGATGATTCTTTTACTTAAAGAAAAAACTTTGAAAGTGACCATTTGGCCTTATCATTAGAAAAAATCTACTTGCCAGCTTCCATTCAACTTGTCCTAAAGTATCTCTTCTTAGCACATTTCATTCTTTTTATTTGATAAATAAGTCAAAAAGAATGTCACTAAGTACCCTATCTGTATCACTTGTGTCACTTGTCTTCCCGTTGTTCATCAATTTGCTTGAGCATGCGCCAATAACATCTCTGATATTGGTGGAATGAGGTCCATTATTGTTTGAAATGAGGTCCATTATTGTTACCGCTTTTGGAATATCAAATACACCACAAGTAGCTTGCCAGGCTCTGTAGTGGCTTTGGGTTCATGCCAGGGGGCAGTCTTTTCTATGTCAGACCATCAACAATCCAGGGCCCACAGGGCAGAGACCTGGGTGTAGACAAGCCTGTTTCCTGTCTGCCACCTGCCAACGAAGCCAGGCACTGCAGCCATACCTGCAACACCCAGAGTTTCCTCAGGGTTCACCCTATCTGTACTATGGTTTTATTATCCCCTAACTCCCTGGTGTTTGAACTGAATGCAAGTCTCATAAAAACCAAACAAACCAACCTTTCCTAAATTGAAATTTTAAACCTTTATTTATTGGGAGGTGGGTCCTTTGGGAGATGATGAGGTTGTGAGGGTGGAGCCTTTAGAATAAAAGCTATCCCAGAGCACTCTGACCCTTTTCCATATGAGGACTAGTGAGGAGATGTCTGTCCATCAGTCAGGGAGCACAATCTCACTAGATATGAATATGCTAGCATTGTGATTCTAAACTTCCAGTCTCTAGGACTGTGAATAGTAAATTTGTGTTATTTTTTAAGTCACTCATTTGTGTGTTCTGTTACAGCAGTGCGAACAGACTGGGCCAACAAAGGGAGAACTTGCCCAACTCCAAAGTGGATGCAAAGTTTCCAATCTCATGTGAAAAATAAATGTGTTCGTGGGTAGGGGTGGGAAACAGGGTACACTGATGTTGGGAAATGTGCCCTGGTGGAGGGCTGGGTGTTGGAACACTGTATGACTGAGACCCAATCATGGTGAATCAATAAAATAACTTTTTTTTAATAAAAGTGTTCTTTTTCTCTATCACATGAATTACCCTGGGAAGTCATCTTGATGTGATTTTCATAAGATTCATTCCTCATTTGCTACTTGGGGCTTTGAGTGATACCAAAGCACACATTTTACTAGATGATAACTCATACAGGCTTCTATCAAAAGAACAAAGTATTATCCCCTCCCTGACAATACATTAATTCCTCATAATTAAAAATGGTCAATGGCTTGGTTCCAGTAATAATGGTATTATTATGAAATTAGACTTAAACTTTGTATGGAAACACATTAACCCTGAAGAAATTAGATAACACAACTACATTCAGGTATGAAAAATGAACAAGAAAAGATATAATTCTAAAGAGAAGAGAAGCTCATAGAATTCTGGAGTTTCCCTAGTGCTTGACTTAGAGAATTTTACATATCTAGAAGCAAGGAAAACAACCTAGAGACCCATGGTCCTAGGGGGAAAGATAAAACATAGCTAAGTCTGTGGTTCCTGAGGTATCTTGAGTTTGGGGGAGAGTGTATCCTCAGATACCAGGAAACCAGAGAGAAAAGGTATCTTAGAAATAGAAATTTTAGGACTGGATCAATAGTATGGTGGGTAGGGAATTTACCTTGCAAGTGGCTCACTGGGCTAGATCTCTGGCATCCTATATGGTCTCCTGAGCACCTGTAGTACCATATACACTCAGGAGTTACTCCTGAGTACAAATTCCTGAGCATCACTAGTTGTGGTCCCAAAACAAAACAAAAAATAGAAATTTTAATATGGATCTGCCTGTGTCTGATTAAATTTTAATCTGTAATCGAAGGCAAGATTTTTGTAAAGCCTAATAGAGGTCTGCTAGAGTAGGCCATAAACTGAACAGGGAACTCCAAAGAAAGTTCTGTCACTGTTGTGTAATGCTGCACTTCTGACTACATGGTGAGCAGGCTTTCAATAATATCTAAGACTTTCCTTGAGAACCCAGAAATGGTACACCTCAACAGTAGATCACGCCAGTCTTAAAATAAAACAATAGTCTAGTCCTTTCTTAATAAAGCCTAAAAAGAATCCCCTAATAGGACAGTTAATCTGCCATGCATTACCCCTAAAAACAAAAAGTAGTCTTTGAAGTAAAACAACACAGTCAGAATCTCTTAATACTCAGGACATAATAAAAATCCTATCAGATAAGCAAAGAAGCAGGTAAATGTGATCTACAACTAGGAGAACAGAGAGTCCAGTGGCACTCACAGCAGGCACTATGAAATGTTCAAGTATTTAAAAGAAAAGATGCACATAACTGATGAATATATGTGAGCTGTAAGCACATAGATGATAACTAAACCAAAATATCCAAGTGGAATTCCAATTTGAAAAAAAATTACTGGATAGACTTAACTGCTTAACGAATACGGTAGAAGAAAGTTGCATAAACATGAAGATGGCAGAAACTATCCATAGTTGGGGTGGGAATTAAAACAAAGAAGCAAGACTAGCACTCCTGTGACCTATGAATGAGAAGTGACCTAACATACATAAAAGTAAAATACCAAACAAAAGGAATGGAGAAAAGTTCTTGTGAATTCACATAGTGAAGAGACTCAACAAAACCCAAATGGAATGTATAGCTAAAAACCACACTGAAGCACAGTACACATTGGTAAGAAAACAAAAGATCAAGAGAAAAATATGAAAGCAATCCAAAAAGATTTAAAAAAAAAAGACACGGTAAATAGTGAATTAAGGACAAAAATGGCATCACACAAAAAAGTCAAGCCTGCAGACAATAAATAATAATTTTAAGTGCTGGCATGAAAATACAACACCTTAAAATTTTATATCTAGTAAAAACAGACTTCAAAAAATGAAGGCAAAAGAAGGTGTTTCTAGATAAATGAAAATGAGGAAATTCACTGTAGGTGTGTGTGAGGGTTTCTTAAAACATTTAACATACATTTATGACTTATGATGAGTAAATGTTTGATTTGTTTAAGCGCTTTATAAACCCAAGGTCATGAAAAAAAATTCTCTGGCAAAAAAAATTTGTCACCAATAAAAAAAGTTTAAGAAACCCCGGCTAATGGAGTGGGTGGGAAGAGCCAGAGGGAAATTTCTGGGCCTGTAAGGCACATTGCATATCTTGATAGCAGCATGAACTGCAAAACCATCTACATTTTTCAAAACTCTTTGAACCACAGATTTAAGTTCAATGCACGGAAATTTTGCCTAAATGAGGTTGAGTAAAGACAGAAAATACATCCAGCAATGACAATTGAGAACTCCCCAGTACGGGCACAAGCACACACAGCCCAAAAAGCCACTCAGCAGGGCTCAGGGGAATTCCCTTTCCAGCCAACACCTAAGGCGGCCTGTGGCTCATTGTTACAGCTTCTCCAGTCCTCACTCTCCCTAGCATGGACAGCTGGCTGTGTTGATCCCCAAACAATGGAGCCTGAATCAGAGAGAGGCAGGTGCTTGAGGCGTCTACAAGCCACATTTTCTCCTTCCTTGTTCTTGGCAGCACCCTTGACCTGGGCCCCCCACCCCCACCCCGCTGTATGTAGGAAGTAGAGGTGCTTCTCCAGCTCTGCCACACATCCACCTTGTTGGAGGTAACAAGGAAGCCTGACAAGAACCTGCTCACAAATCAAAGTTAACGCCGCCCCGCCTCCCTGTAAATCATGTGAGATCCATCTGGGTAATGACTCCTCCAGTGTAATTCCCTATTAAGAGGCTTTATCTGGAGAGATAAGCAGCTGGTTTCCGTGTCACTAATTGCTGTCTGCTGTGATTTTAAAACATCTGCACCATTGTGCTCTTCATTTTCATATTCTAATCACCCTGAAACTTGAAAAAGGTACATCATTGATTGTTTCTATGGGTTAATTAGTACACAGTCTCCTTGTAGAGACAATTTAGAGGCAGCCAGAACCTCAATCAGGAAGTTTGTTTTAAAAATTAATAACATCAGCGGTGACTGGAGGGACTGTGGTGCTCAGGGACATACGGGACTCTGGAGGCAGGAGCGTCACCCTTTGTTAGACTCCAGAGAGAAGCAGAGCCCACGGGAGGAGGCATGGGGTAGAGATAGGAGGGGGCCTGCCCTCTGCCCTCGTGCCCACTGCTCCTCTACCACTGAGCGCTCCCACTCCCAACTAGTCCTGGTACCTGTCCCTCATGCAGCTGTGAACTTCAGAAGGTCTGGTCCCAGTCCCTGGGGGAGGGAAGAACGTGCAATCCCAGCAGAGGACATGGTGGCATTCCTTCCTGTGTTAACCTCTGTTCACATCTCTGCCTCCTCCCATCTCTATTAGGGGCACAGTCCACTGTGGGGACAGAGTAGAGGGCAGAGAGAGTGACCTGGAGTCCAGCATGCGTCTATTTCAAGTGTAGCTGATCCACTTGGGGTCGGGTTCTCACGCTGGGGGACTGATACAGGGATGAGAATCTACGTTTCTGGCGGGTGTCTTCTGGCGGTGTCTCTGGGGTGTCCGCATTCTTCTAGACTCAAGGGCTACACTCACTTTTCCTAGGCCCTTGATGGAATTCACCAATCCATGGGACCAAGAGAGGCTGTAGTGTGATGTGAAACTGGAGATTCTGGGCTGGGCCTCAAGCCCAGCTCCATGGGTGGATTAATCATGGAGTTCTTCCTCCTCTACAAATAACAGGACCTCCCTCAAAGGGGAGCTGGAAGAGCTCAAAGTTGTTAAATGTGAAGAACCCAGGCCCTGTGCCCGGGTCATGGACGACATTCTATAAATCTAACTAGAACACCTTCTGTATTTTATTTTGTTTAATTCTTTTCTTGTTTTGTTTTGTTTAGGCCACAACCATGGCTTACTCCTGGCTTTGTGCTCCGGGATCACTCCAGGAAGTGCTTGTGGGACAATATGCAGTGCTAGGGATCAAACTGGGGGGGCAGTTTTATGCAAAACTTATGCCTTTACCCTTGTACTAGCTCTTTGGTCCTCACTTCTGTATTTTATTTATTTGAATTTTTGAGGGCACAATTGGCAGTGCTTAGGGCTCACTCCTGGAAGGACCATTCAGTTTGCCGGGATCAAACCTGGGTTGGCTGTGTGTAAGGCAAGCACCCTGCCCACTGCAGAATTATTATGGCTCCCCACACCTGTATTTATAAGTCAGTAGATTTGCTTTTGGACAAAGCAACAGCCAGCCAACATGAAAAATGGGTGGGAAGATTGAACCAGGAAGAAACTCAGTTAAGCTAGGGTGGGTGGTGGTTTCCTGCCAGCATCATTGTACAGATCCTCTTGGTCAGAATTCGGTGCCACTACACACCTCAAACTAACTCCATTTTCAGAGCTCAATGTCCCCAGCCTGGCTCCCCAGGAGCTCTCTAGCAGTCTGCACATGGGGGATAAACTTTTGCCAACACACACAGTTCCTTTAGGCAATGGCCTGCTCCCTGCTGACCTGCATGCCCTTGCAAACAAGGCTCTGGCAGGCTGAGGTTTGGAACTGTGCAGGCAGCTCCCCTGCAATGAAGAGCAAATGCTCCCCTGAATGGGAGTTCCAAGCCCCCTCCCTCAGCTGTGCTTGAGGAGGTCCAGGGATTCTTCCTGTGCCTCTGAACACAGGTCACTATTAGAACAAACATGATACAAACTGCTTCTGAGCATGTGACACAACTGAAAATAAGGGGCTTCTTGGTGGAAGAGTTGGAAACTGGCTTAAGAAAATGCAGGGAAAGAGCAAGAAGAGGGAGGCACTACAGGGCAGCCACCCCCCACTCCTGGCAGCCACAGAGAAAGGGCAGAGGAGAGGGAGCAGCTCTCCATTGTTGTGCGTTCCAGAGGGACCGTCAGTGCAGTAGCCCTCTCAGGCCCCGTCTGCCTGGATCCACAGTGGCTTTGCACACCCCATTCCCAAGCTGCTACAGCTGGATCCGGAGTGGCTGTGGGCCAGAGTGGAGCTCAAGGCCGCAGACAGCTTCTGAGTGGAGGAATCACTGAGGGCTGCTCCTAAGAAGCAGCCAGGGAGCTGGGGTTCGCTGTCCAACATCTGTTAGCTCTGCTCCAGGAGGCTTTGTTCTTCATCCCACTCCGCCCAAGAGGAGGAAGCAGAATCCATCTAACCTCTCTCTGGAGAATCAGTCACGCAGGAGAAAGTGGTAAAAGCCTGGGGCAGGAGCCAGAGAGATAGTATAGAGGGAAAGGCACTTGCTTTGCATTGCAGCTGAACTCGGTTTGTTTCCCAGGATCCCACAGGGTCCCCCTGAGCACAGAGCCAGGAATTAAGCCCTAAACACCACTCGGTGTGGCTCCAAAACCAAAATAATAAGCATGGGGCGGAGCCTGCATCTGAGTGTCTGTGGGAGTTGTGTCAAGCCCGAAGTTCATACAGAGGCCAGGCCAGGAAGGCACAGGCCTGGGATGCTGAAAACAGACACATGGCCAAGCGGGGAGGGTTCCCTGGGCCCATGGGAGCGCTTTCCCAGATGTGTGCTGTGGAGAAGACGGTGCTGGTCTCTGAGTCTCCTGCTCAGTCGGCATCTCTCTTACTGGATCAGAACCAGGGTGCTTGGTGGGGTTCAGAGATGCACTCTTCAATCAAGCAGGTAACGTTGGGGACCGAGAGAGGGTTCCATGGAGGGGCTGGGCTTTGTCACAGGGGATGCGGGTGGAGGACAGATGGCAGCAGGGGGTCCAGGGGTCACCAATACAAGCTGCGCTTTGAACATTTTTTTCTTCTTTTTGGGGCCACACTCAGCAGGGCTCAGGGTTTACTCATGGCTCTGCACTAAGGAATCACCCCTGGAGGTGCTCGGGGGACCAAATGGGATGATCACAGCCCGGATCATCGAAACCCACCCCTGCAGCAGTTTTTTTCCTCAATCCGCCCAGGTATGCTGGTCCAGAGACTCTCAGACATAGGGCAGAACTGTTCCTTGCTCTCCCTGTGCACAAACGCTCATGAGGCAGTAGGGAGGCATGGTGGGTTCTAGCCCTGGCCCACCACCTCGGCAGAGCCTCACAACAAGCCAGACCACCCCCCCTCACTCCACGGGTGCCACCATTTTCCACATTTGGACTTCCCTCTCGTCAGAACTCCACCCAGCAGACCAGCCCATCACAGCCCGGCTCGCGTGGCAAGCGCGGCCGTGTGGTTCATCAATACATGCTTTATTTGGAGGTGTTTAAAAGAGTTTGCCTCCCGCCGCAAGCCTGGCAAGCTTCTCGTGTTGTATTTGATATGCCAAATTCCAGTAACAATTACATTAGGTCATTCCCATGACCTAATATAATGGTTTGAGGCTCTTTATGTTCCTGTAGCAAGCCGATGACCCTGGCTCTACTGGCATGAGACAGGCCATATGGAGATATTACTGGTGCCCGCTCTAGCAAATAGATGATCAACAGGAAGATCGTGATGGGGCCACACTCAGCAGGGCTCAGGGATTTACTACTGGCTCTGCACTAAGGAACCACCCCTGGAGGTGCTCTGGGAACCAAATGGGATTCCTGGGATTGAACCCAGGTTGGCCACTAGCTCCCTACCTGCTGCACTATCTCTCTGGCCTACTTGAACTTTTTAAAGTTCAAAGATGATATTCAGCTTTTGCTTCTTAGAGAAATAAGTAAAAGAGAGAAGGGAGGAAAAAGAAGTATTTTTCACCTCTCCTTACCTCATGCATTCTTTCTACAAATGTGTCTTACTACAAAACGGGTGCTTTTGCCATTAGAACTAAATAACTATTGATTATACATTGGGTATAAAATGTCAAGAAGATGCTGAATTCACCTGAAAATGCAGCTTTTAAAGTTTCCCATAAATATTGCAACCTGCATGCCTCATCCATTCAGTATGAAGGTGTAGAACCTGGGGAAGGGGAGATTGCCGGGTGGGGTAAGGAGGAACTTCTTGTCACTGAAGTGTGGCAGGAGCAGGTGTGTGTCCTGGCTGTCCACAATGACGCCCCCTCATGTTGTGGTCCTATAGGTCCCGATGTTGGTGGGCATTAATGGCCCCTAATTCTCCTATCTGACCTGTGGTCCTGGACTTTTTCTAGACGGCTTCCTTCTGAAGGCAAGACCCTGTCTGTGTCCTGATGGGTTGTATCCTTCCTTCTCAGAGGCAGTGGGGCAGAACTGGGGAGCACAGAGGAAGGCCAACTGACCTCTCAGCTTGGCTAAGATGACCAGGTTCACATCTCAGTCTGATGCAAATCAGACTAACTGTGTGACTCCAGGTAAGTTGCTTAACTTCTCTAGGTTCCTAGTTTCTCACTTACAAAACTATCACTATCACTATCCTCCCGTTGATCATCTATTTGCTAGAGCGGGCACCAGTAATATCTCCATATGTCCTGTCTCATGCTAATAGAGCCTAAGGGCATCTATTCACTCCAGGAACATAAAGAGCCTCAAACCATTATATTAGGTCATGGGAATGAACTAATATAATTGTTACTGGTATTTGGCATATCAAATAAAACAGGGCAGTTTGCCAGGCTTGCCATGCAGGTGGCATACCCTTGTGGTAACCTCTAAATATAGCATTTATAGATGAACCGCATGGCTGCAAGCAGCCGTTCAAGACGGGCTGTGATAGGCTGTCGCTGGGTGGAGTTCTGACGAGAGGGTAGTCGGGATGTGGAAAATGGTGGCCCGAAGGAGTGGGGGGGGGGTCCATCTGGCTTGTTGTGCAGCTCTGCTGGGGTAGCGGGCCAGGGCTAGAACCTGCCACCCCTCCCGGGCGCCTCGTGAGTGGCTGGGCACAGGGAGAGCAAGTAGCAGCTCTGCCCCATGTCTGTAAGTCTCTGGTTCAGCATACCTGGGCTGGCTTGAAAAAAAAAACTGCTGCAGGGTGGAACTCGATGAGATGGGCTGTGATAGGCTGTTGCTGGGTGGAGTTCTGATGAGAGGGAAGTCTGGATGTGGAAAATGGTGGCCCGATGGAGTGTGTGTGTGTGTGGGGGGGGGGTCATCTGGCTTGTTGTGCGGCTCTGCTGGAGTGGCGGGCCATGGCTAGAACCCGCCATCCCTCCCAGGCGCGGGTTACAAAACAGGCATAATAATATCCTTATCTTTTATCACTTAAAAAACAGGCATAATAATATCCTTATCTCCTAAAGTCAAAAAATGTTAACCTAGGGCTCTCCCAGTGTGAAGATCTCCACTAGAAGATCCACTCCCAGCTTTGCATCTTGCTACCTTGGGGACCTGGAATTTGTTTCTTACTTCCCCTACTTCTGAGCTACAACATGGCCAACCTAAAAATGTTGTTTTAAAAATGAAACAAGGCAATATTGGTTGAGAAATGCTATCAAGTGTTCAATAAAAGCTAATTATCAGTAAGGTTAGTATTAGTTACTGGTCCATTAGTTATCAGTATTAGTTACTGATCATTTTAATGATCTATTAGAAATATACACGCCGAGGGTTGGAATGGTAGTACACCAGATAGGCTGTTAGTCTTGCACATGGTAGACTCGGGTTCAATACTCAGTACCCCATATGGTCCCCAAACCCTCAAGGAGTGATCACTGATACAGAGCCAGGAGTAAGGTCTGAGCACTGCTGGGTGTGCCCCTCCCTAAAAAAAGGAATATACCTACCCAGCAACTATAGAAATATAGTTATAGTCTCATCACCTACTCGAAATATAGCTGAGGGTCAGGACATACAAAAACCTTGGTCACTAATTATTCCCAAAGCCTTTTGGCAAGAACTCTGGCTCAAATTCCTGGGTGAGAGGTCATACCAGGTCTGGGAGTAGGTGTCTGAGAACCAGGGGTCAACTGGGCTAGAGAAGTAGGCCCAGCAAACTTCCTGGCCAAGACATTGTAGATTTTTCTTGGTCTCCTTAGCTGACCTCCCCTGGACAGTTCCCAACTATCACAACTTGGCCTTCTAGGGGTCTTTTAAATGCAGAAAGCTAGACATGGTACAGAATTCCCATTGTGGTTCTTAAGGGCAAGAATGTTGTTTTATAGAATTAGGGGTGTAAAGGCATTTTTAAACAAAATTTTTTAATGATTAGCATTTTAACTTTGATATCTATCTATCTATCTATCTATCTATCTATCTATCTATCTATCTATCTATCTATCTATCTATCTATCTATCTATCTATCTATCTATCTATCTATCTATCTATCTATCTATCCATCTATCCATCTATTCATCTATCCATCTATCCATCTATCTATCTGTCTGTCTGTCTGTCTGTCTGTCTGTCTGTCTGTCTATCTATATTTCTGGTCACAAGCTAGCAGTGTTCAGGAGACCACATGCAGTGCCAGGATCAAACTCTGGCTTCCTGCATGCAAGGCATGTGCTCATGTGCTCAGGTGTGACTCCTGGTGGTGCTGGAAGGAGGGGCAGGGAAATCATATGCAGTGCTGGGGATGTGAAGCCAAATAGATCATGTGAGGCAAATGCCTTACCTGTTATACTATCTCCCCAACCCCTTGATGAGTTTTTGAATGAAGAGTGTGAGCACTTGTCTGAGGGCTGCTGGCATCAGGGATGGGGTAAGGAAGTTGAAGGTAAACTGAAAATCTCCATCTACATTTGGTTAAAGTCTGGGGTAACTGACAATTCATCTCAAGTCTTCCAGGAAGCAAACCATTCCATTCCAGATTTGAGCCACTTTTCAGAGGCCTGCTTGTCCAGCAGCTGCTGCAGTGGTTGTAGCACCCCGAGACTTCTACCCTGGGTCTTCAGTCAGGCCCCACGTGACTAGTTTTCAGTAGTTCTTGCAGTCAAGTACAGACAAAGGAAGAGGAATGGGGGGAGGGGGGAGGAGGGCGGGGGGGCGTGGCTTCTCAATCCACTAAGGGCTCTGCATAGCAGAAAGGGTCTTGCCCTGGTGAACACCATCAGGCAGAAGACGTATGGTGAAAAATCTTTCTCTGATGGCCTTGTGGACACGTGGGTATATAGAGGCTTTTGCTTGTAGCCTCTGCTGACTATGCAATAAGGCATGACATTTTGAAAGTCAAAAACATTCCATATGCAGATCAACAGAAACACCAACTTTAATAATGTCTTAGTTTTACCCCTCCATCTTTCACTAGAAGGAATCTTTATTTTATTTCTAATTTAGTAAATCTGGATGGTGGTTTGGGACCATCCCTTAACTAGTGGTAGAACCTGGAGCAAAGAGCTCGCCGCTCTGGTATCAATCCTCCTGCTCACTTTCCTCCTGCTCAGTTTCCCATTCACTTCTTCTGGTTGCTCTGAGGAATGCACAAAGCACTGTATAAATGCAGATTATTGCCACTGTTTGTGGTTGCTTGGTGGAGAATGCATCTAATGGTTTCAGACAACCAAGACTGTTGAATGAATGGCTCGATAAAATCAGCATGAAAAGCGGGGGGCAAATTTTAGTAGAATTTTCAAAATCATTACTTTTCCACACTTTCTAAACCTCCTGGAACTACATACCATGTACCTCCCCTGTCTCAGTGGATGGAAAAAAGATAGGATGGAAAAGAAAAGCACCGGGACCCCCTGCTCTGGCAATAAACTTCTAGCTCCCAAGCAGGTTTTATTTAGTGTGCCATAAAAACAGTCATTTCTCCGATCATAAAAGGTGCCTGCCTACCCAGCCATGTTTTTCTATGGCAACTCTGCAGGCCCACTGGGCCGTAGTCCTGGATCTGGTTGCAACCTGCCTGCTCCTCCTCAACTCTAAACTCCTCTCCCTTGCATCCTGAATATATATGAGAGGCGGTTTTTAAGTATTTTATGATGTGTGAATTTATAGTGGGAGAGTGTACATCTTTGGATATCGAACTAAGATGTATTTACTGTCCCCCTGTTTTACAGTTCCTTATTGTGGATATGTATCAGACAGCTCAGACACTGTGGCTTAAGAAAGGAAAGAAAGAAAGAAAGAAAGAAAGAAAGAAAGAAAGAAAGAAAGAAAGAAAGAAAGAAAGAAAGAAAGAAAGAAAGAAAGAAAGAAAGAAAGAAAGAAAGAAAGAAAGAAAGAAAGAAAGAAAGAAAGAAAGAAAAGAAAGAAAGAAAGAAAGAAAGAAAGAAAGAAAGAAAGAAAGAGAGAGAGAGAAAGAAAGAAAGAAAGAAAGAAAAGAAAGAAAGAAAGAAAGAAAGAAAGAAAGAAAGAAAGAAAGAGAGAGAGAGAGAGAGGAAGAGAGAGAGGAAGAAAGAAAGGAAGAAAGAAAGAGAGAGAGAAAGAAAGAAAAGAAAGAAAGAAAGAAAGAAAGAAAGAAAGAAAGAAAGAAAGAAAGAAAGAAAGAAAGAAAGAAAGAAAGAAAGAAAGAAAGAAAGAAAGAAAGAAAGAAAGAAAGAAAGAAAGAAAGAAAGAAAGAAAGAAAGAAAGAAAGAAAAAGAAAGAGAATGAATTAAGCAAAATTGTAAGTTTCCCATCGACTCAGCAGGTCCTGAAAAGTTTGTCATTCTGGCAAAATTAAAATAAAACAAGACCATAAAACCCGACACAGGTTCCAGAAGGAAAGGATGGATGATGAGTTTCTTAACACCCCTATCTCTTCTCTATCTCCTCTATCTTTGTTGAGCCCTCACAGCTGAGTGTGCACCTAGGAGAATACGGTATGACAAGCATGAATGTACTCAATGGGTACCTAGATAAACCCATTCTCTGCAAGGTATAAGTACTGAGCAAGTTACTTGGGGAATCTGATTCTTCACCAAATAGGCTGAGGAGCTAGCACAGATAACTCCCTTGGCCACGGTGTACTTCATGGTTTCTTTCGAGTGAACCAGGCCCTCCCAGGATGGCAAATGAGCTCCATATCAGTAACATTGCCATGCATGTGCTTGAACTGTCAATATAATTAGTGCCAGCTGAGGGAGCAGGCATGGGGATTGGGGGTGGGTGGGAAATGAGGGTCTTTGGTGGTGGGAGTGGTGTTGAAATATGAATCTTTCTATCAACTGTGCTATGAAAACCTTTTTACTTTGTAAATCATGGTGTTTCAATAAAACGGGGAAATATAAAAAGATACACAAGTGAAGAACCCTTGATTTCCAGTGTGTTATACTTGATCACTCCTCTGGGCCTCAGTTTCCTGGTCACAAATGTAAATGATTAGCTTAGAGAGGTGATCCAGTCTCTTTTTAGTTCTATCGTGATAGCTCTGAAGGCAATTCTTTCCTTTGGCAGGATGGGAGTGTATCTTCTAAGTAGTGCTCAGAGGCTCAGAGATGCTCATCCTCCTGGTTCTCCATCCATCAAGCTAGTGGTTAAATGTAGGGGTCGGGGAGGGGGTGGTGCAATGAAGTGGGATCCTACAGTGATGGGAATTGTGGCTCAAGGGCCTCCTGGTGATGCTCCGGGGTCCAGGTGGGGCCACAGATCAAACTAGTATTGACCTTGTATGAGGTACGCACGCTGACTATATCATTGGTCCCTGGGACAAATATACATACATATATGTATGCATATATATAATATGTATATGTATATATATAAAATGAAAGAGAAATGTTTTATAAAACATCTTTTCCTTGAGTGAACATTGCTGTATAACATGATGTAAGTTTTGGATAGACAGCATGGAAACTCTACAGCTATAAATATCTTTGGGGCCGGAGTGATATCACAGAGGGTAGGGATATTTGCCTTGCAAGCAGCTGACCTGGGTTTGATCGTTGGCATCCAATATGGTCCCCTGAGCACCATCAGGAGTAATTTCTGAGTGTGGAGCCAGGAGAAACCCCTGAGCATTGCCGGGTGTGATCCAAAAAGAGAAGAAAAAAAATCTTAATCACCACCCAAAGTCTAGTTTCCATCCATGCTGACCTCTTTCCTGAGTCGGAAATGCCACGGCGGTAATTTTCCTTCTCTAGCCAATACTTCCAGGGATTGCCTGAGCCATTTCTTATAGCAGCAGTAGCAGCAACAAACAAAAAAACCCTGTAGGCTGCGGATGACACTTGATTCCCTGATCCCAGAGCCTGTTTATCAGAGGGAAGGACAGAGTGACAGGAGCCTGGGGAACCAGAAGTTCAGCGGTGCCTAACCCCCAACCTGGCATCATTTATTAACTTGATAGCAGTCGCCTCTTAGCACTGTTGAAAGGAGACTGCTGCCTCAAGGGTCCCACATATACAACCGGGTCAAGCTCAAATCTTCCCGTGTCTTTATAAGCCTGCAAGACACTCCGGAAAAGCAGATAATTTAGCAGAAGGAGGGGTGGGGAATGCATCTCTTTGGCAGGCATTAAGCTTCAACAAATGCAACACCCCAACCCCTGAAGTTACCATCATGCCATGGTAACACTACCTTGACAGCCGGCTCACAAAGGCACATTCTTGGTCACCAGATAACTGATTTAAAGGGCAGGGGCTGCTCTAGAAGAATTTATCCCCCATAAATGACCAAATGATTGTGAATTAACGACATGCAAAGATCCAACAGGACTCGCTGCTAGGGCTACATGCTTGAAAGAGCTCAGCCATGTGGCACAGAGGAGAGGAGTTAATGCCACTCCAAAGGCATGAAGCCTAAATTGAATCCGTCTATGCGGGACTAGCTGCGTGTCCTTCAGATGCCCGCAGATCAGACTCTTGCCTTCAGTTTTTTTCACCTCAAAACCCTACGTGCTGCTTCCAGCATTAAACCATAGGTCAGAAGGGATAACCTCAAAAGTTCTTTCCAACACTGCTGTCCTAGAAATTGGAAACCTCATTACACCAACAGGTGTAATACACTGCTATACGCCGACCAGTAAAGCAGCTGACCTATGGCACAATGGAAAGTGGCACGTTTTAAAGCTAGGATCATGTATGATTTCTGTTGGGGGTTGGAATGCTCCCAGTGGTGCCCAGGAGGCCTGATGGTCATTCCCAATGATATATGACCTTATATGACCTATAGGGGTGGCCATTCAATGCTAGGAACCTGGGTTGAGGTGCTGTTTGCGCACTGGAGTGCTGGACCTCGAGGGTCATCTCTGCCGAGCTCGGGATCTCCAGGGTCATCCCTGGTGATGCCAGGGAGGCTATGGGAACCAGCAAGAAAACCTGGGTTAGGTGCATGTGCTCAAAATGCTAGAGGGTCTCTCTGCCCCAGGGTCACCTATGATTGGAGGACCAACGTATAGTCTCTGAGTTCTGGGCCAACTATCCTCAGGACAGGTCTCTGACACATTTGAGCGTTCAGAAGATACTGTCATCTCTGGTAAGTATTCCATCCTAATGCTTCTGCCTCTCCCACAATTCTAACCAACAGCATCGTAAGCTAGAACATGTGCTATGTAATTAGATTTCTTGCCTTACAGATGCTGAGCCCCTTCAAACTGAAAGAAAAGAGTCACTTCACCCAGGGATGAGAGCAGAGCAAAGCTGTGTCTGCTCACTGGGGTTCACTTCAGCCAGGCAAGGAAAACACTGTCATTAAAACAGGGCCTTTGTCCTTTCGACAGCTGCTCCAAAGAACAGGCAAAAAGAGATTTTTTAACTGGGCCACACAAAGCTGAGATTCTAACCCCGGTGACTTGGGGGAGGGGGAGCTGAGATAATTACTCCCGCTCTTTATAAAGGTAATTTGCAACATCAACACTTTACATTCCTGTAATGACCGGAGCTCACATGGTAACACTTGCTGAGCAGAAAACCGTATCTCTGCCTCGGATCTCAGCCAGGTTCATGGACACGGTTGGTCTTGATTTTATGAGAAAGACCAGTTTTGTATTTCTGCAGGTTCAAGCCTGTGTTTTGGCTTTGTAATTGCTACATGTGGGATTTGGACCAGTCACTTACCAGAGTCTCATTTCTCTATTTGTTTGTCTATATGTGAAATAGGACCAAAGGAAGATCTTACGATGGTTACAGTGAGGAAGAAATGAAAAGAGAGAGATTTCACATGTTTCCAATTTTTGCTTATACATACACTTCTGATCTCATCTCTGAGAACCTGGAGAACTAGAGAACAAGGAGTTTAGTCCAAACTTTGTTGTTTTATTTTGAGACAGAAAAGTAATTGAGGGAGCAGTAGTAGAGAGGGTAGGGTGTTCACCTTGCATGCGGACACCCCTCGTTCAGTCCCTGGTACCTCATATTGTCCAATGAGTCTTGCAAGGAGTGATCCCTGAGCACAGAGTCAGGAGGACGTCTAGAGCACTGCCAGGTGTGGTTCCCAAATAAAACAAAAGTAATAGAATGAAAATGTGTCTCTGACAAATCTACCCCTGCCATGCTCTGAATTGTGGGTAGAGTTCAGGTTCCTGAATGTTAGGTAACTCTAACGTCATGTCATCATGACGTCGCCCATTGCGATTTATCCTTCCATCTCCTGGGAACCTGTGACATGTCCTCTGGGTGTCCTAGAGGGCTCAACATGCCAGTAAGCAATAAATCTATCTCTGCTATGCTTGAATTGTGGGTAGAGTTCAGGTCCCCGCACCTGGCCCATCAACCCTCATATGCCAGTGTCCTGAAATTCATGCACTGCTGAAAAGCCAGAGTCCCTTGTACCTGGAAAACGACTATGTTACCCTCTCATGCTGTGTGTCCAGCAAGCCCCAGGCAGCTCTAACATCACATCTTCATGAAGTCGCCCGTTGCCATTTATACTTCCATCTCTGGGAACCGTGACATGTGCTCTGGGTGTCCCAAAGGGCTCAGCATGCTAGTAAGCAAAGTTAGTTGTTACTCTTCTCCCTCTGGGAGGTTCGTCATTTGAGGAAATCTCTTAAAATGCTGGAGCACCTTCCCTGCCTATGATGATGAAGGAAAACGCAGCAGCATGGTGGAATTTTTAAAGCACTATGGGAAGCAAAGTATGTTTGTTCTATGACTGTGTGCCTCCCTTCATGCACAGACCTTACTTTTTGGGGTCCTACCTGCAGCGCCTCAGTGGCCTGTTGGCAGTGGAGCCCCCCGCCAAGTCATCAGGGTGTCCAGCTCCCTGTACTAGCTCACAGGCTAGCTCCGAGTTATTTGCCCCTTCATCCCTGCCAATCAGCAATGCTGGACATCAACTAACTATTTCCCCTTCAAATATCCTGCACTGGTTTCTGCTGGCAAGCCCGGGCACCTGCCCACCATTTAGCACATTAACAGTATCGTATCACGAATGACCCGCCGGCTGAGTTTCAGAACTGCCTCCACTTACAAATGAAGAGTTTGGCTCTACTGTGAACGTAAAGAAGTTGCAGAATTTGAGAACTAATTAGAGATGAAAATAGCTTAAAACCAACATACCCAGAGATAATGGTGGAGTGGCACAGACACTGTGGTGGAGGCCACATGAAACCCTGTCAGCAAGAGCCGTGGAGAGCACAATGCTTCACGAGAAAACAAATCCAGGCGCTCCAATGCCGGCAAGGTCACCCAGCTCACTATGACAGTGATGAGTGAGGCCAGGCTCACACCTGTCACTCACCTTAGCTCAACTTCCACTCTATCATCTTCCTGTTATTGTTAGAAATCCTTATGATATATTTTAGTAGATATGAGAACAAAGGAAAACATTGAAGGACGATGGCAAAGCAAGCAAGTCAGTGGCAATAAAAATGTGAAGGGGAATAGATCCATGCTGGAAGCTACTTTCTAGCTAACATATACTCCTCTGTGTGTTTGTGTGTGTGTGTGTGTGTGTGTGTGTGTGAGAGAGAGCTTGCACACATGTGTGTTTGGTGCCAGGGATCAAATCCGAGTCTCAAGTATGCAAGACATGCATTTTATTGTTGAACCACATCCCCTGGACTAAACATATTCTTACGGTCTCAGTTCTGAGGAAGCCTGAACAGAAGAGCTATTCAGATGCTGTCCCGAAGGGCTCTAATCCACATGACAGCGAGTATCACGGCTGGCACTGGCAGAAGTTGCAAACCACAGTGGACAGCCACTTCCAGCTGCCAGCCACCCCTCTGCTGACAGGTTAGACAGAGATCCTTTTGAACTCACTGGCCTCACACTCTACTCCGTTTCACTAACCTGCTTTTGTAAGCTGGCTGCTCCTGCCATTACAGGCTTTGCCCTCCCTCTCCTGTGGGACTTTGCCGAATCAGAATCAGTCTATAAAACCTAATGCAAGCCTCTACCTTCCCCAATAAGATCTGTTCATTCCTGCAGCAATTCAATCATTTGCTCATTCAGGAGAGATTTCGTGTTCAAAACTGGTTGCCAAGTCTCTTTCAGGGGTCTGGAATAAAGTTTACTCTCTAGAGAGGGGAAGCGGGGGAGCAAAACAAATAAAACCTATATTTAGAACTTTGCACACATTTACACACACTTAGCTAATATTCACACATAGATTTATATAGAAAGACATGTAGTATGTGTTTCCCTGCATGTTAATCAATTATTATTAATAAAGACCCAGACAGGATGTGAAGACAAAGTTTCACGATGGTGGGATGGGACCGAGACAGTCAGATTTGTGGTGGTCATTGGAGAAAGGAACAAGCAGGCAGAGACGTAACAGAAATAAGTGCTCACTTCTCTACACTGGCATTCTCGAACCTTTTTATGTCTGCAAACTGGCACCTAGCCTGCCTACCCATCCACAGACACTGAAGAATACCAGTGGCTTTCAACCTGTCCACACCTGCAGACTAGTACAGTCCTGGACTGGTGGTTGAAGACCACTGGTCTAAAACAGTGTCCCTGGAAGAGTCAGCACCCTTGAGATAATCCCTTAAGTCTCCTGGTGAGTCAGATTTCAAGTCAATAAGTGCTTACTGAACCCTGCTTTGTGCAAGACCTTGAGAGCTACCTGATAAGCCCACGGCAGGGAATGAAATGGGCTTATGGGCAGAGACAAGGGCCGGGAAGCTCAAAAGCAAGCCCAGGAGTCCTGGGACTGGGTACGCTGACAGTGTCGTTGCTTCGTTTCTGACAGCCCTGGTGGGTAGAGGGAAAGAACTCATATTTGACATCATCTCAGCTACTTGCTCTAGGTAAAGAGACAGTTCCATCAAAATTTTGCTGAGGCCATTTGTAGGGTCTGAGTCTGGTGGTAGTACATCTCAGACATCACCTGAAATGTGAACTCAGGGGCCCCAAGACAGAGATCAGGGGTTAAAGTACATGCCTTGAAGAATATGGTCAACTCAGGTCCAATCTCTGATCTTCTGAGCAAGTTGGGTATAATCCTGGATGCCCACCCTTGCGCCATCACTAAAGATGGTCTGGGGAACCCCAGTACTGTAGAGCCCAAGCAGCATGGCTTCCTCAGCCCTTAAACTAGACCATGGCTCAGGTGGTCAGGAATCCCTACGGGAGCCCTAGGCCCCTAAACCACCACTTGGAAGGTTCTTCCCTAAATCAATCAAGTCAATGCCTTGGACACAATGTCAGTGCTGCCCCAAGCCATCTTACAGAACTCTACATAGATGCCACCCTCTTTATCCAACTCTTCAGTGGATCCAACAGTGCTGAGCAAAATGGCCGCACCGGGAAACCATCGTGATTGTCAAGTACCTAGGAGGTACCCGGTCTGGCTGTTCATTCACTGTTGGTTTCCTCTCCTCAGCCTTTCTGGGAGAGCCCTGGAGTCCTGCTTCAGCATCTCAAATGTCAACCACCCCCGAGGCATCTCTTCCACTCTGGGGCTTATTAATGAACTTGGGGAAGGCAGAACCCATGGCTCCGGATCTCCTGTTGAGTGATGTCTTCATCAAGATGCTTCCCCAGAAGGTCAGTGCACAGGAACCCTTAAATGGGGACAGGCCAGCCCAGGGACACAGAGCTCTGATGCTAGCACCCTTCCTCAGGCAACATTCCACCCTCACCTGAGCACACCTAGAAATACAGGTGCCCAGAAACGCAACCAGAGCTGGGATCCAATGCACACACACACTTCTTGCAAAGATACAGGCTGTCCCATGGATGAGTATTTTTTTGGGGAGTGTGTGTATCTGTGCTTTGGGGGGGGGGAGGGATACATTGAATCAATTTCTCGACAAGTGTTTATTGAGAAGAAAGTACGGATGGTTCAGCAGTCCTGGAAAGGGCTTTGGCTTTCAAACATCTAATCTACTTAACTCAGCCATCCCAAACTATAAACTGAAGGCAGAATCCTCCGGGCAGGCGATGGCGAACAAGTCCATGTAAGGGCATGGGAGCTGCAAGAGACTCTAAAGGCAAGATTCAAGCATGCTGCAGCCGGGGCCGCTCTTCTAGTCCTGTCTCTCTCTCTCCTTCCTTCTCTAAACCCAGCTCCCAGGAGAGCCAAACCCTGCTGCATGCTGCCAGCCTTCCCTTGAAGCACTGTTCCTCAAGCCCTCAGGTGCAGACCGGTAGTACTTGAAGTACAGAGCCGGAGATCTGGAAATCCTCCCACACTGCCTCTCAGTCTCCCCTGAGAGAGACAGACACTGGCCGCCAGAGGATGGTGAGCATGTGGGGACAGAAATGCAGAAACCCTGAAACTAGTCAACAGAGTCCCAGCTCCCTCCTGAAGGAAAATGGGAAGGAATCAGAGCGAACCATGCAAAACCCTTGAACCTACATATCGCTGGGAGAGGGGGGGGAGAAGATAATGCTGTCATTAACCAGATTAGGGAACCAGAAAGTCAGGCACCTTAATATTACCTTGCTCTGGACTCTCAACATGTTTTTTTTTTTTTTTTTTGTAATTTTCCATTTAAATGAAACCTCAGATGGAACATGAAAGAAACAAGAACTGAGCCACTTTGGGATCAGAAAGCTGAAGTTTTCTCTCAATTATCCTGAACCAAATTATCTCTGCCCGGGCAGAAGCCCCGAAGGTGGCCCTCGAGAGCCTCCAATGTCACCATTAGAAAGTTAGCAAGTCAGTCTGTGAATAAGGAAACTTCGTTTTTTTCAAACAAGGAAACTGACTCTAAGAGAAGAAGGGCTGGTGCAAAGCCATCCTCCCAGCTGAACAAGCTTCCAGATGGCCGGAGTCATTCAATTGACTCTCTTCTTCCTCCGTTGGGGTTCCCAGGAGTCAAAGGACAAAGCATATGGGACAGCCAATAAACAGAGCTGGCCTGAGGCCATGTGTTGAAGAGGCTGGGAAACCAGGAAGTGGCTCATTCAGGAAGTATATGTCAACAGGCCCGGGGTGGTCTCCACGTTCTGGAACAGTCTTCCCATACATTATCTCTCTTGCCTTCTCCCACCCGTCCTGTAAAGTTCCTCAGGGAAGCCATGATCAGCCCCACTTTATCTATGAGGAAAGCGCAGCATGAAGGACTCAAAATGAATTGGGCTAAATATAGATTTCCTGACACAGTTTCGGACTCACTCAACCTCATTATACTGACTGCTCTGAAAATAGGATCTCCATGTCAACACTGTGTTTCCAGACACTTGATCCCTGCAGCCCCCAAATAGGGCAACATCAGTTCAGGCTTCTAGACATGAGGAGATATCTCAGTCTGAGGCTCCACTGAAACCTGGACTGGATTTGTATTTACACAAGTGATGTTTGGGAAATGTGAGTGCTGAGGAAAAATTGACAAACACTTGTGGAGTGAATGAAAAAAGGAAAAAAAAAAAGAAACATTTGGGGGCAGCAGGGGGATGGCTGTGCTCTAGGAGCGAACTGTGAGGAATGTTTCATCCTGGAATTATTCCTAGTTACACTAACTCCAGCGTGCCTGGAAATGGAAAATCAGGGGAGAAATTTTTTAAGAGTGGGGAGAAGGTTGGTTTGGACTAAGCAGTGGAATCAAGTAGTGGAATGAGGGGCTGGAGAGATAGCAGAAGGCTGGTTTAGGACGCATGGGTCCCCCAGTATAAAACAAGCTGTGGGCCCTGAGCACTATCAGGTGTGACCGCCCTGCCCCGTGGCCCAAGTCCTTCTCTTGCCAAAAAAAGACGTGGGAAGATGAGGAAAGAGGAAAGTAGTTCAGAGGAAAGTTCCTGACAACGCTGATCTGAATGATCTCCATGCAGACATATCCTAGCTGGGTTGATAAAACACGTTTATTTGCCTTATTTGCTCATCAATAAAAAGATCATGATAGTTCACTCATGGGGTTCTCCCGACAGGAGAGCAAAGGGGCATGGCCTTGCCTAGACACTTGCTAAGGGAGCAGGAGGAGAAGCTTGTTCCAAGCTTCCTCCCATGCCCTGTGTCCTGGCATTAACCACTTTCTGTGCTCTGGGGTCTGATTCAAATTCTCTGTTGTTCAGCCATTGCTCATCTTATGCCACTACCGCACTCATACATCCTTCTGCCGCAAAAGTCAACATAGTACATTGAATTCCTTCAGTAATAGTTCATTTTGTGTATCCAACTCAAGAGGCCAACAGATGCCCAGAGAATTGGTAAAATTATTTCTGGGCATGTGTGAGAGTCTGTGGGAGTGTTAGTACTGGGATCATCCCTCACCCTTGTGGACAGGCACCCTCTAATCCACTAAGCATTCACAGACCCAAAGGGTGGAGGGGTGGACTTGCTGTCGTCCTGACCTGGGCCATCAGTACCTCTCGTTCTTGGGTCTTTAGCCCTGACCTGACACCCACTATTTGCCCCCACCTCACCATCCATTCTATAGCCTCCAGATTAAAATTGGAACTGGGAACTACATCTACCAGGGGTCTCCATTGCTAGATGCTGGATCATGAACCTGGACCTCAGTCCCCACACTCACATTAACCAGTATCCACGAGTAGCGAGCCACTCTTTGTATATGTGGATACATATGCGATTGGTTTGGCTCTTTGGAAAGCCCTGACTAATACAAGTCCTATTTGAGTAGAACTTGTATTATGTTCATATGATTATGCACTATTATTTTTATACGTTTCTATCTTTTTTCTTCTAAAGAATGCTCTGAGTCCTTGGGGTTAGGGGCAGGTCACTGTTCTGTCCCCAGGGTGTTGAGCACAGGGCTGGGTCTGCTGATAAGTGCCCTGTGACACTTATTAATTGACTCACTAGTTTCTTGAGTGACCTGTACCCTACACTTGATACTAAAGCTCTTTTGACTGTGGGGCAGAGGGAGAGAAAAAAAGATTTATAATCCTTCTCCGTGTCACTTGAGTGAAACTCCATACATCCTTTGGGAATTGGTCCTGGAGCTTCTAAATTCAGGAGAAGCAAGTGGGAACTCTCACTCTTTAGCACAAGAAGTGTAGGGAATATAGTGGACAAGTGTTTTGGACACCCAATTATCTTTGCTAAGTTTTGGATTCAGCCTTGAATCCAGAACCCTGAATCAGCCTTGAGTGCAGGAATGTAGTTCTAGAGACAGTGTGGCTTCTGACTGGAAAAGCCTCAATGTATGGTGAAGAAGTAGTATTTTCACCATACATTTCCACAGTCGGAACCAAATTTCTTAAAGGTACTTATTTGGAATGAAGTGGTGGCCTTTATCACGACCTGAGACATTTACTTAGAAAACTGAGCATTTTAAATGCTGGACTCCTCTGATGTCTGGGCTGTGAAGGAATGATAACAGGCCTGGGTTCCGGAAGTTGGTACTCACCTCAGGAGCCAGGCACCAAGGAGCCTTTCTTTGAAATGTTTGCTTGGACAGAGTTTCAGCTGAAAAGCACTTGGAGAAAGCTGACTGCCTAGAGACTGGAGACTGAATCTTGGGTTTACAGCCTCTTTCTGGTACTGAGCTATTTTGGACCATAAGGACATTGATCATGATGAGCTCCTAAGCTCTCTTCAGATCTTAATGATTTAAAATCTCACCTCTGGGCTGGAGCGACAGCACAGCAGGTGGGGGCATTTGCCTTGCATGCGGCCGACCCTGGTTTGATCCCTGGCATCCCATATGGTCCCCTGAGCACCGCCAGGAGTAATTCCTGAGTGCAGAGCCAGGAGTAACCCCTGAGCATTGCCGGTGTGACCCAAAAAGGAAAATAAAATAAAATAAAATAAAATCTCACCTCAGTTCCAAATTATCCTAACCAGTAACATCTGGTGCAAACCATCCTTGTCTCCCTTCACCACTTCCTACCCACACCACCTCATACAGACCCTGGTAAGAAAGTGCTCTCTTTCCATCTGAGTTCAGAAGATGAGAGTCAACGAGCAAAGACAATGCCAAATCTACTCACTAGACCCTCCTAACTGCCCTGGGAGAAATTTGACCTTGATTCTGCCATGCAAAAAGTAAATGAGGTTATCATGTGTTATCCCTTTGCCTATATTCAATGCTCAGTTCTAGGCAGGTATTATCATTTTCAATGATTATTAGCACATTGTTCCCTTCTCTGTCTTACCTAAATGTATGTATTGCAAGCCACAGTGTGTAAGAGGAGAGAGAGAGAGAAAGAGAGTGAGAGAGAGAGAGAGAGAGAGAGAGAAGAGATAAAGAACCTGCCATAGAAGGAGGCTAGGGGAGGGAGGAGAGAATTGGGGACATTGGTGGTGGGAAATGGGCACTGGTAGAGGGATGGGTGCTGGAACATTATATGAATGAAAACCAAACATGAACATCTTTGCAATTGTATATCTCATGGTGGTATAATAAAATATTACAAAAAAAGTAAATGAAGCAATAAAAAAATAACAAACCTTTGTGTAGAAATGGCCAAAAAACACAAAAGTAGTAGTAATGTCTAGTTTCCTAGACATCTCAGGTGGACCCTGGGTAGTCTAAGGAAGGATCAACAGAGTACAGGGTCTTGCCTCATTTGTGAAATTCTGTCTTAGGCAAGGAGGCTTTAATCAACCCCTAATGATAATTGCCATACTTCAAACTGCAAATATTGTCAGTCCCGTAACCCATGACACTGCATTTTACTTTGATTTCACTCCATACAGAGCATTAACAGAAAGAAAAGTCACAAAACACACACAGGAAGGCAGGTGTGGGGCCAAGGAGAGCTGAGGACAGTGGGTTCAGTGGTGGGGACTGAGTCTAGCATCTGCTCTCTCTCAGGACAAGGGCTGTAAGGATGGAAAGGTCAGGTCTGGGCATCCATCCTGAATGCTGTGTTTTTATTTTTCTCCAGGCTCACCAGAATGGCATGCAAGTCCTGATTGCAAAGGTCGAGAAAGGAGTGGAGGGAGGGCGTCAAGCAAAACCAACCTGGCCAAACCAAGTTTCCTTAGAAACTAAAAATGGGCGCGGCCACGGTGTAGTGTCACCCTGACCTTTGCACAGTAAGCTGTGGTCACTTGTTAGCCCAAGAGGTCTGAGAGCTCAGGCAGCAAAGCCAACAGAGTTCTGCGTTGGCCTCAGCAGCGATGCAAACTCTCCTGGGGAGAGGGCAAGGCAATGGTCCAATCCTAACCCTACACGAAGGCAGAGATTTCGCTTTCCTTCCCATCTGAGCCCTCTCCAATGGCAGCACCCCCTTGCTTTCAGGCCCTTTCTCCTTCTCTTCATATTCCCCTCACATCTGCCATCATTCCCAATCCACCTCTTCTCCAGGGTTTGGTGGGTTTTCCTCTGCCTACACCCCAGCTCTGTTTTCCCAGTATCCACAGTCTGTATTAGGGAGTAGACACTTACATTGAACCCTGAATCAGCCTTTGAGTGCAGGAACGTAGTTCTAGAGACAGACAGGGAGAGAAAGTCGGGGGGGGGTTGATGGAGTGAGTGAGGGAAGGAGGAAAAGGAGGGAGAGAGAGGGAGAAAGGAAAGAGAGAGGGACTCTGGTGACTGATGTGGGAGCCTCACCCCGAGGCCTCCAAGGCCTCGGCATCAAGATAAATGTGGCTTCTAGATTATAAAAGGCCTTTCTCTCCCTGGAGACTGGCTACAGAGTGCACCAATCTATACCCACTGAGACAGTAAACCATGGCTTTCATGCAGCAGTGGGATTCTAGAGCTCAATGGCCTTGAATCAGGCAAATGGCATGTGAGAACTGAGCGCCCATGGAATCCCTTTTGATGGACACACTTCCCCTCCAGGACGCCCCCTTGCTCCCAACACATGCTCCTCTGGAGGTGAGAGCTAAGCATACGCCTCCTTTCTGGTTGCTGAGATGGGGGAGCGCTAGAGGCAGATCTCCAGAGTATTGACTGGTGATAGTCACGGCAGTCTCTGCTGCTGCCTGAACCAACAGAAGGAAGGCCTAGAAGGGGATGGGGTGCTGATCCCAGATTCAAGTAAAGGAAGGTACACAGAGGGTGAAGGGGACCTTCACACACGTCTCCCACACTTAGAGAACTATGCAAAGATCAGTTACCCTGGAAATCTCTCTGCAGATGTGCTTGGTGGGAACATAGGCTTCTAGAAGAAAAAAGTCACTCTACGCCCAGCTCCACAACATTCAATGTCACTGCTGCATGGATAATGTTCCTCCAAGTTCTAGGAGGAGCAGGTCAGACTCGCCTTCCAGCGAGCATGAAATCAGTTCTCCCTGTGCTTTACGGTGTGGCTTCTGACTGGAAAAGCCTCAATCTAAGCAGAAAGCTGGGTCAAAGTTGATCAGGCTACAGGGTATCCTCTAGGAAAAGGCTTTAGGAGTAAACCTCAGCTATACTTCCCGAGACATTCTATGCCACTTCTTTTTAGAAGCAACCTTTGTTTATTTGCTCCTTCCAGAAGTGGTCAGCTCCCTGCCCCAACCTCAGCCGCCCCAGGAGGATTTTTCACCCCACTCACCTCCTCTTGCCTCAAAGCATGTTGAGTGCGCTCACTGCGCGTGTGTGTGTGTGTGCGTGTGATCATATAACTATTCTCTCCTCCACTACTAAGTGCCTCTTTGATAAGTGCTGAGTCTCATGGCCCAGCATCTCCTCTCTGTTGCTGGGTCCAGCCCCTGGCACACAGCTGAGCACAGCCAAGCCTTGGCAATCTGAGAAGCCCAAGGAGCTATAGAGTATACAGCAGACCTAACTGATGAGAATTTCTGGAGAGTGAAAGAGGCCCCTGGGAAGGACTGGCTCTGCAGGTAGAAGGTAAGGTGGGGAGACAGTGGGTGGGCAGGCACAGGAGACCATTAGAATCTCTTTATGGGGAGAGAATTTCTGGCCCTACCCCTTGCAGAATATGCTACTCAATTTTTTCCAGTTCAGCAGGGGCAACTGCTTGCTTTGCCTGAGCCTTGGGGAGCAAATGCTCTCTGTGGATGAGCCTGAGACACACAGCAGCCACTGTCAGCATGCAGGAAGGGGTCCTAATAGGTCAGGAATCAAAAGCGAAACTTACAGGTGCTCTGGAGACAGCTGGCTGGCAGGCCACAGACGGGGCTCTGGGGATTCTGTTTAAAGTCTCTGAAAGTCACGTTAAGTTTCCTCATCGCGGTCTGAGTGGAGGAAGGGGACTAGCGCCCTTTCTGAGAATAGCTCGCTGAGCTCCACACGCTGGGCAGTTCCCTCTGAAGGAGCGGGAGGATTTCTGTAGCCTCAGCCTTGGCCATGCAAAATATACCAGAGCAAACCGGGGACCAAAGCATCTCTCCTCACACATATAAAATTCCTAGGTAAAATCCACAACACTGCCCCCCCCAGAAAAAAAAAATTAAAGGCCAGGCCCAAAGGCCCTTTTATTTACTGGAGCCTCTCTCAATTTCCCTTTCTTCAAAGGAAATGCCATGCTGGTTAGCCTTGTGTTACTGAGCAGTGGCCCAGGGACATAAGTGCTGAGGGAGGTGAGTGCTGAGGGAGGTGAGAACATTGAAGTGCTGGTTGATACCCTCCATTTCCGGAATGTCACCATCCCCACAGCCGGAGGCAAATCAGAGTAGAGCAGAGTGAGTGGCTGAGGCAGCTCCGAGGCCTGTGAACTCAAGACCCTGAAATCAGAAGTTCAAATCCCTGTGGAGAGAGATTTCATGAGACCTGCAGCAGCCCTTTCCCACAGCTCCGTAGGCGCTCCTCTTAGCCACACACACCAAAACAGGGCAAGCAAGGAAGCTTCTTCCTGGGGCTGGAGCGACAGCACAGCAGGTAGGGCGTTTGCCTTGCATGCGGCTGACCCGGGTTTGATCCCTGACATCCCCCTATGGCCACCGCCAAGAGTAATTCCTGAGGGACGAGCCAGGAGTCACCTCTGAGCATTGCCGGATGTGACCCAAGAAAAGAAAAAGCAAGCTTCTTCCTCTGGAAAAGAGGACAGTAAGGGGAGGGGAGAAAGCTTTTTTTCCACGGGCCCCCTGACACTGGCTTTGGTGGGACACTTTGTGCACAGCCCCACTACCTACCAGTTGCTCTTAAGCAAACATGGAGCAAGATTCCGATGGCACTCAATCCACCCTGAGGGCAAAGCGTCCACAGGTGTGGTCTTTGGCTTGCCTGTGTGCTGCCATCCAAGTCACTTCTCTCACTGGCTTGATTCTAAAAGTCATGAAGCTCAGGAGGGAGGAAAGTTACTCCCAAAGCACGCTGTGTGCCTTCATCGGTCTCCATAGTGCCTCCTGATATCCCTTCTTCTCTTCCTCCTCTCTTCATTTCTTGGAACCAGTCCTTCCCTGTCGTCCATTATCACGGGGCAGCAGCCAGCCAGAGAGTGAATCACAGCATCCTTATTGACAGGCCACTGCTCCCGAGAACAAACACTCCCATTAAGGTCTGTAGGACATGTCTGCCACCCAGAAAGCTCACCCACTGCTCATGCAGTCAGGACCCGCTGCTTGCAACCTGCAGCGGGGAAGGAGGGCAGAGTGTGCTTGGGGGAGTCTTGGCATCTGCGACCATAGGAAAAGTATTCTAAGTCTCCAAGCATTATGGGGTTTGCCCTGGTGGCCCCTGGTGCTATCAACATGCAACCCAGAGGACAAAGCATTGCCAGGAAAGGTCTCCCCACATCGAGTACCGCTTGAGAACTCCCCACCGCATAAAAAAAAAAAAAAAAAAGACACTATTGGAAGAACATTTGGGCCAATGGTACTATACCTGCATGAGCACTGTACTCCAAGACGAAGAAAGGACTCAACATGTTGAGAACATAAATGACAAACACAGACCCTCTGAGGGAGGAGTGACAGGGATCACTAAGATTGTCCTATGGTTCGTGGATCTTCACTGTCAGAAATTTTAGGCCAAAAAAATAGGAAAATAAGAGATCCTGAGGGAGCATTCACTTCATTCTAATCTTTTCAAAAGAGGCCAGGTCTCAGTTTTGTAGTGAGAATCCCCATGAAACCTAGTCCCCACATAATCACATTTCCTATTTGAAAGGTTCAATTGTGCTTCATTCATTCACTCACTCATTCATTCTTTTGGCAAATGTGTCTAGATGGTCTGCTACAGACCTAGCCCAGTAGCAGGTTTCACACAGGATGATAAAAAGCAGCAGATATGGCTCCTGGTTCAACAGATTTGATCATTTAATATGGAGACAAGCGACACAGAAGGAAAAATAAATGAAATGTCAGAGATTAAATAACGACTTCAGACCATGAAATGAGCAATATATAGTGTCAGATTTCCAGGAAGGAAACTAATAAGCCAATTCAAGTTAATTAGAAATTTATTGAGTAACTACTATGTGACATTAGTAAAATTTGTTCTGATGGCTGTTTTTGATATTTTAATTCCAAGTAACATTTGTTCATCTTAAGTCTGTGCCAATAGGGATCCAGGTGGACTAAGAAAAAAGAGGAGACAAGATCATGGCACATGATAAAGACCATGGTAGTTGTCAAATACCCTTTCAGAGAGAATGGCAAAGACTGACCTATTTCTGTGTCTCTCCCTCTCATCATCTGTGTCCCCCAATAAGCCCCTATTCATAGGTTGGAAGCTTACTCAGAGGATGGCTGCTAAGTGAGGTAAGCCACATTGCTGACAAGTTCAGATAGTGATGTATTTCTGCCCTTCCCCTGAAATATCAGTTAAGTCAAGAGAAGAGAAAATACTCTGGTGCCCCTCTTGGGGAATAACAGGTGTTCACATATCAGAGAAGGACGGCCCTGAGCAGATGAGAAACACCATCCTCAGTGGCCTAGAAATTCCATTGTTCTCAGATCTGATCACCATTATTTTGTGTGAGTCAGTGCTACGCTGGTGGAACTGTAGTTCATCTGGCACGTGATCACAGGAGGAGGTGATGGAAAACAGCCTCTATTAGCAGAGGCATTAGGAGATCGAGCTGTAGTGGACGGTCAAGCTGCTCAAACTCTTTTTCAAAGGCATCAGCATATTGGGTAAATTTGACAAATGTTAGTAACATTCAATCTAGATAGAAAGTACATGGATATGCCTGGTGCTATTCTTTCAAATTTTCTGCATTTTTGAACATTTTCGGTACAAATGTGTTAGCAAATGTCTATCTCCACTGCAAGATTTGGGTAATTCAGGTCTGACCGAACGTTTCCCACCCATTGCACTTCTGGCAGCCCACTCCCCTGCTGCCTCCACGCTTCTCTTTCACTAGCTGATATGGAAAAATTCCACCATCAAGAAGACAATTTAACAGAAAGGGCTTTTTTAACATCCAAATGTACATACACAGAACTATATTAAGTACAACCGAATACATTATAAAGGGGGCTGTCAGAAGTGATGGGGAATGAATATGAGAATTTACATGGCGGGAAGAGAAGACAAAGCAGCTGAAGGGAACTGTATACGATAGAAATAAACATCCAAAATGGTACCACATTCAGCTATTTGGTACCTGACATGGCTAATGCAGCCTTCCCAGTGTGAGAGTGTGCCCCCCAGGGGGCGGCTAGAACCATTCAGGGGGCTGGCAGTAGCCATGGGAGAACCTGGGGGTGGGGGTAGGGGGGGGGGGGGGGGGGGGCGCATGTTCTTGAGAGTATTCCCTTAAAGGAGGCAATTTGAGGGGAGGGTGATGAAAATCATTTTCTGCAAGGGGGCAGTAGGCCAAATAAATCTGGGACCTTCTAGTCCAGTGTGACCAAGGACTAGGAACTTAATTTCCATGTTAATTTAAATTTAAATAGGCACATGTGACTAATGAAAACCATTTAGCTCTAGAGCACAGATTCATGAACTTATCTGGCCTACTGCCATCTTTGCTGAAAAAAATTCACTTAGTGACCTCCTGGAAATCTACTTTTTTTTTTAAGTGAGCAAGAAAAGTGCCTTAAGCCCCCTCCCCAACTGTTCCCCAATTACAACAGAGGCTACTAGCACACCCAGGGAGGCTGAGTAAACCACCCTGAAACACTGCTCTAAAGAGGCATTATAAGTATTTTCTTTAAGGGGGTTGGTAACTGACCAAGTAGCAGTTATTTCTTAGAACTTAGAAGGATCTATTAAAAATATATAATAGTCGTGGAAAGTATAAAAAGGAAAAGTGGTCGTCCTGGCTGGTACATATTACTGCTGAGGAATTCGTAATGGAATAAGATTGAATACTTATTCCTGGGTAGTATTTCTAATTGGTAAGTCACAGTTATTCAGATCAGAATCACTGCGTAACTCTTAGACTTGCTGGTGCCTGTGTACACAGACATATCTTAAGTGCGACTATCTAATATAGATCTTACAACAGGACAGGTAGGGGCAGTAGGTGGGACACTCAGCTATCAGGATCTTCGCCAGGCCCTTTGAGGTGTTTAAATGCCACCTATCCCTATTCTCCAAGACTCGGATGGGCCAACACTTCAGGTAAGAAGATGATGTCTTTCACATGGTTATAGGGTGAAATATGTCCCTTCACAGGGCAACAGTCACTGATGTGCCAGCAAAAATAATGCTAAAAGTACAATGATCTAAGAAAAGACTCAATTTATTAGAAGGGTCTATCTGACCTAAAAAAAAAAAAATCTAAACTGTGAAAAGTCTGTACCATGCTGACTTTATTTTCCTTTCAACTATATAATGTCATTGCTCTTGCCTGAACAAAAGAAAGTTTAGTCTCAGCCCAGAATAGACAGAATTACATAGAACGGCCACTGCTATCCACTTACAAGGAGCTACAGATTGTCCTTGTGCTAGGAAGGTAATGGTAAGAAGGTAAGAAGGAGGAAATGCATCAAAGTGAGAGGCAGCTAATTCCTTCAAAGAAAAGAGTAAAACCAAAATAGTATGACTAGCTCAAGGAAGAAGCTGAATCTTTACAGGATGTCAAGCAGCTTTTGCTCAGTTTTGTATGTTGAAGACCCTTATACAGTTTATTGTTTTTGTAGAGTTAAATGCTTCAGTACAAAGTTGGGGTGGGGGGATTTTGTTTGTCCCTAGTGTTACCTGGAAGAATCTAAGGGCTCTGGGTCTGAAACTGGAGGCTTGGGCTCAAATCCTCATCTTTCCTAGGACCATCCAAGTGTCCTTGGCAGTCGTTTTAATACCCTCCATCCGTCTCCTGCACGGGGTGCCTTGTAAGCAGGATTGGGAATTAAGCCCCGTTGCTTTCATTCAGTGGTTCTCTAACACAAGTGTGGCTTACAGTCACCTGGAGGGTTGGCTAAAACCTCCCAACTTGGCCTGCAGCCCAAGAACTTCGCATTTCTAACAAGTTCCCATGTGTTACCGATGTTGCTGGTTGGGGATCACTTTTCAGAAAACAAATTTCCTACGGCACTCATTCTATAAAATGAATTAAAACTTCCCGAGCATCTAGAGTGTACTAGATAGTCCTCTTGGGAGAATGAGATGAGAATTTCATGGGAATCTCACGAGAATATAATGGTACTCTTTGAGAGAATAGGGAACATCAGTCACTCAAATCATTTCCTCCACGAATTCTCTCTCTTGCACATGCCAGGCTGTCTGAGATGTTTACTGGGAAAGAAACATTTTAGGTGCATTCACAACTATAGTGTTGTATTATTTTGAAATGAAGTTCTGTGGATGGGATCTTCTTAAGTTCATCTGTTTCACGTTTCTGATGGTTTTACATTTGTCTTAGAAGAAATGGTCCTTATGTCAGAATCAAAATAACGACTCACATTGAGGCCTTGTTAAAAACTGATTACTGGGGCCGTAGTGATAGCCCAGCGGGTACGGCATTTGCCTTGCACGCGGTCGGCCCAGGCCGGCCGGGTTCAATCCCGGCATCCCATATGGTCCCCTGAGCACTGCCAAGAGTAATTCCCTGAGTGCAGAGCCAGGAGAAACCCCTGAGTATTGCCAGGGGTGACCCAAAAAAGCAAAAAACAAAAACAAAAAACTGATTACTGGACTGCTGGGTCCTTTCGCAAACAGCATCTGAGGTAAGATGTGAGAACAGGCACTTCTAAGAAGCAATAATGATGCTGCTAGTCTTGGGATCACACGGAAATGATGGGTCCTCCTTGTCTTACCTTTTCCTTGTCTTCCATTTCTCAGTCTCTAATCCGAAGGTTAGCACATATGAGCAGCTATTTTCCCAAATAAAGTTTTATTGCAACAGAAGCCTGCTGATTCATTCAAAAATTTTCTGTGCTGCTTTCAAACTACAATGGCAAAGTTGAGTGGTTGCAGGACACAGTGAAAACCTTTACTATTCGGGTAACCCATCACAGAAAGGTTGGGACCCTCAACTTAGATTTCTCTTCTCCCTCTTACACATATCATTTATTAAATACCTTCTATAAACAGCTCTTTTATATAGAACTTTTGTGACCCAAGTATACGATCATATAAATAATTCTGAGTCCCTTCTAGACCAGAAGGTCAAGCAATTTGTTTCAGGGCACACAGACTTCGAATCCAGACAGGCTGTAGAAGCTAACGCATAATGAAACTGCACACCCCTTCATTCGAAAATGAAAAATTCCAGTATATGAGAACTCAGCACTAAAACAAGTGTGAGGGGACTTCTAAGTCGGGTCCTCGCGGATCCCCACATGTCATACGGCATGACCTGTGTAGAGATCAGGCCTGACTTGGCTGTTCTGAAGCCAAGTGTTCTCAACACTGGCCTCCCCCACCTCACACACCGCAGTCATCAGACTTTCCCACCATGAACTTCCGCAGGTTTTCCTTTCAAAGTGAATTCACTTGTGAAAAAACACCCTGACTCTCCTGGCCCCCATTATAATCTCCACTGGGCAGCAATGCTTCTCTCTACTCCCCTCCCTCCAAACTGGACATCTGGAAGCCCCTTGATAAATGTGATTATTTATTACATGGAATGTATTCCCCCTGATTCTACAGAAGACTGAAAACAACTTTTCAATAAATTCTCACAGAATTAGCAAATATTAAGAAAAGTAAAGTGGGCTGAGCGATAGCCCAGCGGGGGTGTTTCTTGCATGCAGCCGGCCATGCCAGCCCAGGTTCGATCCCGGCATCCCATGGTCCCCAAGCACCTCCAGGAGTGATTCCGAGTGCAGCCAGGATTAACCCCTGAGCATCGCGGTGTGACCCCCAAAAAAAAAAAAAAAAAAAGAAAGAAAGACATCTCAGGAATTGTTGGAATTTCCCCAAAGAGAAAATTCAGCAATAAAGACATAAAACCTTATTTCACCATCACTTAAAAATTCATGGAGGGACCCCAGACATATACTCAGTATTTTAGCAATGAGAGCTGGGCCAGGGCTAGGTGTGGGGGGCTAGGGGCGAGGAGGGGCTTCTGCAAAGCCTCAGTGTAGAGAGGCTTTGAGAATCAAGGTGTAAAATAATAGAGCAGTTGAAGAACACGTGCAAAGCCGTGCCAGTGATCATTTTAGAGAATGCAGAATCTCATGTTATTTGATCACCATATTCTCTGAGCATTTAATCCTCTCAAATATTTTGCAATCACTTCTTCTAATTACAGAGAGAAAACACATTGAAGTGATGTGCATGCTCCGAGGTGTCCCCTCCTGTTTCCTTCTTTCTGTTTAATCAAGAATTTGAGTCACCTTTCAGCTACCTAATCCTATAATCCTAAAAGGAATTTACTCTGCTCCAAACTTTTGCCTAGTGAGACAGTACCGCAGAACCTGGATCCAAAGCACAAAAACTGTGTGTGAGAAGGGAAAGAAAATCCTGGAGGAAGGTGGACTGGCTTCCTTCCAGCATCTAAGGAAATGAGGACCTCCTAGGGACTATCCTCTTCTAGCTAATGTTCTGGAGACAGGGACATGGCAGCACTGCATGAGATTTACCCAGAGGGTAGATAACAGTCTAACTTTATGGGTCTCATTCCACTGCAAAATTGTGAATTGGGAGAGAGGAAATAATCAGTCCATCCATCCATCCATTAATCATCCATTGATCCATCGATCCATCCTTCCCTCCCTCCTTCCCTCCTTCCTTCCTTCCTTCCTTCCTGCCTGCCTTCCTGCCTTCCATCCATCCATCCATCCATCCATCCATCTATCCATCCATCCATCCATCCATCCATCCATCCATCCATCCATCCATCCATTCATCCTGCATCTAATGTTTAAATTTTGGGGAGTGATTCTTATGACTACTAAGCCTGGGGACCAAGTCCCAATATATGTTTATCATATTTCTACATGACTTATAGAAAACTGACTAGTGGTGAGTATTATACCCCAGTTTAAAAGATAAACTCAGAAACACCGTCATTGATTAATAATAGCACAGCTGAAAGGCCTTTGATCAAAGTGGGTCACTACTGTGACACTCTTATCACAGTTTTGATAGAATCTTGTGTGTGCATGATGGTACATTACATCACTCTGAGTCCTGTGTGGGTGTGGGCAAAGAGGCCCTGAAAGAGAGTTTTGTCTGAGTTAACAATTAAGGTATCTACTTCTCACAAGTCTGGATACTATGACTTCAAGGTCTCCAATAGCTTTCTGGGGCTATCTAGATTTTCAATATTTTGATCTACTGTCTTGACATTTATACAAGAATACTCATCTATACCATAATTTTTCCAGTATTTTAATATTCAAATGACAATCACTCAACTCACACAGTTGCTTATCAAAATCCTTTCCTGGGCTTCTTTAGGGGACAGGCTTTGTCCCCCTTTTTTGCATTAAGTCAAAAACAAGGGGAAAGTTCACATCTACACTGTGTTCCCACACAACCTTCGCTAAAAAAATCAGATGACCTTGGGGTTCCCACTTACACATCTGCTCCTGTTTAAAAGCTGAAAACCCCATATTTGCTGGTTCATTGCTGCTTGCCATTTCTCTGAGAGCAGGGACCATGTTTCTGACTTTTCACTTTGCTCATGGACACACCTGCAATGTTTCTCACACAACTCAATGCTATACCTGGGAAGAGATGAAGGCCACTGCTGGATTCACAGAGTTCACCACCTATCCCATATCCCAGACACATGCTGAGAGCAATACAGAATTGTGACCTACCTTCCGATCAGCCTAGGGTCGATAAATAAGACAAATATTCCCCCCCCCCCCCCCCCAGCCTCCATCTGTTCAACTTGCATGGATCAACAGAAGTGCCATATTGTCTTCACAAAAGCTTTAGATTCTCACCTCTTCTCTAATAGAAAACCCCAGATTGTTTTTTTCTTTTCCTCAAGCACAGTGAGGCTCTGAAAAGTTTGTGACGAGGGAAGCTACCCTCTACTAAGTTGACTAAACTTTAATAGTTTGGGCTTCTCAAATGGAGTTTTGAGCATTTAGAAGCAGAGAAATGTAGCAATCCTAGAAGGCAAACACAACTGCAACCTCTGTAGTGCTTTTTTCTGCAACAAGGCAGAAAATCAAAAGTTAGGCGTGCACAGCTGTCCAGCCAGAAGCAAAGAGAGTCCCATCAGGAGTGAGCCAACATGCTTTGGGCGACAGCTGGGTAAACATTTCTGATAAAACCTCACAGTTTTGATAGAACCTTGTGTGTGCATGATGGTACAGTTGGGTGGATTGATAGCTGCCTTTAAATATCTTTTTTATGCTTTTAAATATCTTTAACCAAAGAGTATGGAATAAAGGGCAATGACAAATGAGCAGATGAAGGAAAATATAAATAAGGATGTGATTAAAAAAAAAACAACTAAACAGGATAAATAACATAGTATTGATCCTAGAGAATCAAAACTTAATAATCTCTCCAAATAAATGAAATCAGGATATGGAAGAAGTAATAGATGGATATAGTGTGTATAATTCCAGTGGGCATTACTCCAGATACTAATGCCAGTTCAATTCTATCTTCAGCTAAAGGATTCTGCTTGCTGAGAACCTGTTCCCCAGATGACCCTACTCAGCCGCTTACCAGAAACCAGTGAAAGAAGTGAAAACAGACAATGTTAAGAGCATGAAGCATTATAGGAATACAAAGCCCTGAAGCTTTGCTGTGAGTATATGTTCCACTCCATACCTTTCACTAATGCAGTCAGAGTACTTAGATTGGAAATTAAGTTGTTATGAGAGTTAAGGACAGAGGTAGTTATAAGTATTAAATAAATATCCTTTGCAAGGGAGATTGGGTATTTGCCATCTAATATTAATAAACAACTTATAATGCATCCAAACAGGGTTTTACACCCTCTTTGGCTGAAATAATATTAAATATTTTAGTTTCCCTGGCGAAAAGTCTTCTAGTGCTCAAATTGCATGTTTAACAGTACCTTAAATTTGTAAGCTATGCAGAAATTCTTAGGCTGATTGGAAAAGGCACTTGGCAAAGAAATCTCATATCACGACTGCCACCTTCCTACTTGGAGGCCGTATGGGGTTGTAGAAGGAGCACATCTATGTTAGTCTATCACATGGTAGGGTGATAGTAGAGTGGCCATTTAACTTCTTCGGTCAAAGTTCATTGTCATTCTATCATCCAGCCATAATTACCCATCAGAGAAGAACCCACTTTGAATACATATAATAAAGACTACATTGACAGACATTCCAAATGCATGGAAATATTGATCTAATTTTCAAAAATTCTCAAGAACTTGTTTAAAAGATGAATCCTTGGCATTCACTAGGAAATGATTTGTCTTCCAGTCATATTTTTTTAACAGTGATATCAGCCTAAGTGGTCTCCTATTCTCAGTGGCGGAAATCCTAGATCCTCTTGAGGGCTCTTTGTTGATTCCTGAAGATTTCAATACGATACTTGCCTCACTCTTACAACCGACTTAACTAAATAAAGTGGGATAACACATTTTCAAAATGCCAAAGGCTGATTCTGGAAATAACCATGGAGAGTTCCTGATTTTCAGTTTACCATCCACATCACTGTAGATGCATTGGTAGAAATTCAGCGTAAACAACAGGAATGGGATTTTCTCCCCCTTTCTATAATATGACTTCTAACTGTGCACCAATGGGGCTTTGAAGCATGCAAGCAAAACTTCATGACAATTCAATAAATTCAATATTAGCACATCAATTAAAGGCACTGCTGCGATCTAAGCCAGGTCACTGGGAATCCTAGCCTAATCAGTGCTCCTTTACTAGGGAGGCAAACTGCAGCCTCCTCTAGGAGGAATATGTAAAACAAATATATATTTACAATTGCTTCCCTGCAAGGCAGGCTATATGAAAGTCATTTTGCCAAGCTTCACAAAGAAAAAGAAGAGAGTGGGCTGGAGCAATAGTCCAGCGGGTAGGGCGCTTGCCTTGCAAGTGGCCAGCTAGTGCCAGCCTGGGTTCGATCCCGGCATCCCAGATGGTCCCCCGAGCACCGCCAGGAGTAATTCCTGAGTGCAGAGCCAGGAGAAACCTCTGAGCACTGCCGGGTGTGACCCCCAAAAAAAAAAAAAAAAGAGAAATTAAAAGAAAAAGAGGAGAGTATCATTTCCTGAGTTCTCAGGCTGGTTCTGAGAAACAGCTTGGAGAGAGGTGAAAGGAACATGTGTGAGGGTGAAAATCCAGAGTATCTCTGGTGGATGCAAACCATTCTAACTGGAACAGCTTTTTGTTTTTCTTTCAGGTCTCAATCACCTCCTTTTCCTCTAAGGCTCTTTGCTTAAACTTCATGGCAAGTTCTGTTCTCTTTGGTTGCAGATCAAGACTAGAAGGAGGATCCCTAATTCAGGAGAGCTGACAAGCTCTGGTATATCAGAGTAATGAAATGGAAAAAGTCTGGCACGGAGAATACAGTAGACTGCATCTCACAAGCTGCTTTGTACATCCGAAACTATCAGAAATACATTTTCTCTTTTTTGTGCTTCTACACTCTGATTATGCATAACTCTATACAATATGCAAAGATCTTTATATACATGGATATAGTGACAGGGACCAAGCTGAATTAATTAACCTGTCTTTGACCTGGTAATATTCACTGGATCTGTCATACATTGAGTACAGAGAGTCCTAGAAGGCAGGCTTTCGGTTGGTTGTGTCTGTCTACATGCTTCTCATTGCAAAGTGGCTTTTCCCAGGCCTCCAGAAGGACAGCACAACACACAAATATTCAGTATTCTTTTCTTTTTTTTTTTTTTTTTGCTTTTTGGGTCACACCTGGCAGTGCTCAGGGGTTACTCCTGGCTCTGCACCTCAGGAATTAACTCCTGGCGGTGCTCGGGGACCATATGGGATGCCGGGATCGAACCCGGCCGCGCAAGAGGCCGGCCACGCGCAAGGGCAAACGCCCTACCGCTGGGCTATTGCTCGCCCCTCAGTATTATTTTCAAAGGCAATAAAAAGAGACATAGAAGAGAAAATTTAAAATATATACACTGCATTTTGATACCACCTACCCACTCTTTTGCTAGAGGTAACCCAGTAAATTAAACTCACAATCTGTGAATGAATTTCAATTTGCTTTAAAATTAAATTCATGATTTGCAACTTTCTTTAAAAAATGATCTAGGGTCAGAACTATAGTATAGTGGGTAGGTGCCTGTGTTATATGTGGCTGACCTGGATTTGATCCCCAGCACTGCGTGTATTGAGCCCTACCAGAACTGATCCCTGAGCACAGATCCAGGAGCAAGTCCTAAGCACTGCTGCTTATGCGCAGCCCCTAAAAAATCCAAAAAATATTTTGTATATGATATAAAAGTGAAAGTTTTAATTTTTTTAGTTACTCTAAAAGGTCATCATAGGCAGTCTCTTACTCCCTACTGACCGCAGCTGAGCACCAGCTGGAATCAGGATGAAGGTTCTGGACTGAATAGTGTGTGATTAAATCTCACTTCCCAATTTGAACGTGTGTGAACTTGGAGAAACTACTTGGCCTCTCCATGAGAGTTTACCATATTTTTTTTAAATGGAGTATCATAGCACCTATCTATGCATGTTTTATTTAAATTATTATTAGAATCTAAGGAGTTCATGTAGGGAACAATGCTAATTCCTGGATTCCTGTGATCAGCCAATAAACGTTACTTCAAATGTTTAAATATCGAGGTGGTGACAGTGATTCTGCCACTCATCTAGGCTGCTTGTTTTTAAAGAGAAGAGAAGAAAATGGAAAGAGAGGAATGATTGAAGTCATTTGAGAGCAGAAACAGGGCTATCATTGAACCACAGCTCTTTATGAGCTACCACAGGACTCTCAAATTGTTGCTATTAACCTAGATGGCAGCAACTAAAGTAGAAGATTTCATGGAATGCAACTAACAACCACCTTAGGCTGGGCAGGACACTTGTAGAAGTCAATCATATAGGATACTGCTTTTTAGTCATGGAGACACTAACAAGTCTGTCCCAGGGAAAGGAGAATAAAACCGAGGAGGACTGGAGTCTTAAAGACAGGAAAACAACAAGAAGCACACCACTTGAGAGATGGGGAAATTTAGAGATACCTTGAAGACTGCTGTTATTTGATCTATTTGTTTGTTTGTTTATTTTTGCTTTTTTGACACATGTCATGATGCTCAGGGGCTACTCCTGGCTCTGTAATCAGGAATTACTCCTGGCGGTGCTCAGGGAACCATGTGGGACGCTTGGAGATCTAACCTGGATTGGCCACAAGCAAGGCAAATGCCCTACCTGCTGAACTAGCACTCCAGCCCCTGCTAACTGCTTTTAAATGGTTGAAAAACTACTGCAGGTATTTGGAAAGAAATATTGCCTTGAAGTGATGATAGAAACAACAGAGAAATTTTAATGAAGGCAATAATGGATGCTCTATGACTAATTTCCACCCAATAAAAACTAAGCAGGTCATATAATTTTCTCCTGCCTGGCTCAGGACAAAACTCTCTCATCATGGGGAGACTTTCACATAGACATGAGGTGGCCTCATGGAATTCAAGAATTATGAGGCAGATCAAGGCACAATCGCTTTTAGAGCTAAAATTCTGTATCATAATACACGAAAACAGGCTTTTGAAATCTGAAAACTCTTTGCATAAGCAAAGTGAAGTTATTTCACTGCAAGGTGCAGCCGTCTTCTGGTGCACCCAGAACAGACGTGAGAATCTTCCAAAGATCATTTCCTTCCTGCTCCTAATTCCTAATACAAAGGAGACCTAAGAATCTTGATCAAAGCAGAGTTTGGGCAGCCATGGGCATCCCACCACCAACAGGTATGTGTGTAACTCAATTTCTTGTCTATAGCAAAGAGACAGGGCTTTGTTTTTTTTTTTGTTTTGTTTCGGCTCTTTTTAATCGCAAGCAAACAATTTGAAGATAATTTGGGCTCTGTAAACTTCCTTACTCCCTCTGATGCCTAAAATCTGTCAAAATGTTTGAATGTAAAAAGAATTATTCAGGAGTCATTTTTATGAGACATTTGAATTTCATTTCTGCTTTTTTTAAATTTCCTTCACACTAGAGTACCCAAGGTCCCCTCCCCTCCACTTTGAGTCTGGATTTCTCATCTCGTAGGTGGGTTTGATTAATATGTCTGCTCGATCATGTGCAAACTCCTTTGAGAAAAATGAAAAGCAATGTTCAAACTTCCAACAATAATGTCTTTTGCAGTTCTCATCTCAAGACATCTAAGACAAAAATCTCTGTGAAAAGACATGATCTAAACAAGAAAAAACAGGACTCCATTATACAGAACTAGGATCTTGTTGTTTTTCAGGCAGGACACCAAATCAAATAAACAAGAAATGAGAAAAAATATATAAGTTTGAGCAAAGGCCCAGGAAATCTGATAAATATGTGGAGTCAATTGGAATCATGCAGACATCAAACAAACTTTGTCACAGAAATGGAGCATTTATCACCTGTAGCTGCCATCCCCTTGATCCACTTCAGTGGAACAGACCCACTCTTGAAGACTTCAGAGGCTGTGATTGCAACAAACCCTCCTTCCATGGATCAATCAAGTCAACAGAGGGTTATAATATGGCCCAACACAACCCACTCTGCTTTCTGTGTGTGGGGGTGGGTGGGGGCAGGGAACGGGAGGGTGTGTGTGAAGTGCATACTCCAACAGTATGAGGGCTTACTCCTGGTTCTGTGCTCAGTGATTACTTTTGGAAGGCTGAGGTGGGGGGCTGTATGTGATGCCGGGATCAAACCTAGGTGAGCCATGTGTGAGGCGCAGGGCGCACCCATTGTACATCACGTCTCCTGTCTTAGGCTCACAGCATGGAAAGAGAAAGGCTCTAAGAAAATAAGGAATCAGGGTCAAAAGGTAAATTAATGGTCTACCTGGCAAGAAGTCAGCACAATTGAA
>JAJIBD010003968.1:0-34548 GCA_021461705.1 Cryptotis parvus
GTCCCGACAGTGCCGGGAAGCGAGTTCCCTTCTACCTCCGAGCCGGCGAGGAATGGATGAGCACTCAGGGATCCGATGAGGTTTTAAAAGACTTTACTTATCACAGGTTCAGGCATACAAATCAGCAAAAGGAAAAACCCGATGCTTAGGATTCCAGGCTAGAACCCCAGCCACGTGTAGGCCAAGATGGCGACCACCACGTGCAAAGGCTTTGGGAAAGGAGAAGAACACTTCCAAGCAGGGCGACCGCTCACAGCGAGCACAGCCCCCAAAGAAGCGCGGGAGTGAAAACCGGCTGGTTTATATCCCTTCAACTCAGACCTTCCTCCCATTGTTATGGAAAGCAGGGAGTGTTAAATGTCCTTAGATAATCCCTCCCTGCACCTCACCTAGGCCCTTTAGTGTGCTAATGCAGCGGCCCTTAAAGGAGTCCTGCAACAACTCCCCCTGATTAGTTTACTAATAAAAATTGAAAAGGTAAGAAATATTTAGTAATGTACAGAAAATTAAGATAAGAAAAAACAATTCGAATTACAAAATGATAATACATGTTACTTTAGGATCCTAACTTGTTTTTTGGACCCAAAGCAAAGTTCAAGACAAAGTGTTTTTAGCTGTCTGATTATAACGGACTATCGTTTGCACTGTCCATAATTTGTGAGAGTCAATTTGCTATATTTTGTGTAAAGTCTGTGGGGCTACTTCTGGAACAGCAATAGCGGTGATCATATGAGTATGAGTCTCTGGAGAGCAGCGATCAGGAACTCGTTGAATTGTCAGGAACACTGGATCGGGTCTCATGAACACTGGAACAAGTATCTCGAATTCTGGAACAGGAGTCTTGAGTGCTGGAACAGGTGTCGGGAACATCGGTGTGGTATCTTGAACTCTGGAACAGGAGTCTTGAGCGCTGGAGCAGGTGTCGGAACATCGGTGTGATATCTTGAACTCTGGAACAGGAGTCTTGAGCGCTGGAGCAGGTGTCTGGAACATCGGTGTGGGCGTCTTGCAGGGCTTCTTCAGCAAGGGAACATTGGCACCGGTAACTGTACCTGTAGCTTAGGCGAGACAAAAACACTTTTCGAGGTTAATCACAAGTAGAGATTTTAAGGCTTTGTAGGGATCCAAGTCTGGGATGGAGAGAAGAATATAAAGAAGCTCCAACATGGGTGGAGCAGGGAAATAAGTATGAGAATTGATGATTTTAAAATTGATAAATCTAGTGGATCAGCAGTGGAGTTGATGAATGTAATAGAGGTTTGTAGTGGTCAGAAATTGAGAAGGTAGTAGTTGAGACATAACATAGACACAACATTAATCACAAACATAATGGTGGCCACCACATGCACACACACACACATACATTTGATCGATCAATATCTTACAGCTGTATATGTGACCCATTTAGGGTGATAAATGGTAGCGAGTCAAGCGCTTCATAAATATAAAGCCGGCAAATGATGGTGAGAAAGTGTCTTTTCCTGTGAATAGAGCATTGGGAAAAATTAGTTTTGCAAATTATTAAATTTTTAGCGAGCACTGTTTTAGGAGTCTCGGAGTATTGAGCACTGTAGCGCAGGTTTACTGGATTCGAATATCTCATCCTGTGAACAGAATCATTAGAAAAACAATTTTTTATTGATTTAGCAAACATTTTTTGTAATGAGCACTGTGATCAGAGTCCACCCATTTTCCACCCTTTTTTTTTTTTTTTTAAGAAAGAAAATATTTAGGCTGTAAGGCAAGATATTAGACATGAACCATGATCACAGACTGCAAAACAAGATCATTATTAAAAGGAACCAATCCAGGAAGTTTAAACAGCAACTTGCAATTTAAAATTTAAGACTTTATATTGAAAGAATTAGTTGTTTTCTGATTCTTGGAGAATTCTAGTCTTAACAAGTCGCAGAGGGACCCAGAGTTTCTTGGCAGGGTTATCGTCTGTAGAAATGAAAGCATAGCCTCTTCCCGAATGAGGAGGTGACCTGCAATCCATTTATCATCAATTTTCACCCAGATAGGTGAATTGACTGTTTTTTGAGTTTGCATATCTTCTTGAAAGTGACGTTCAGCCGCGGTATAGGGATCTCCTTGAGGTATATTTAAGAAGTTTAAGGTGAATAATGTTAAAGATAAAGAATCCATTGGAGGCATGCTTGTTTTTCGTTGCTTTAATAGCTGAGTTTTAAGTGTTCTGTGGGCACGTTCAACTATTCCTTGTCCTTGTGGATTATATGGAATTCCTGTAATATGTTTGATCTGCCATTCCTCGCAAAAAGGATTTGAAGGTTTTGCTGGTGTAAGCAGGACCATTATCTGTTTTTTATGGTATGGGGAATACCCATGACGGAGAAGCACTGGAGTAAAAATGAACAAACAGATTTAGCTCTTTCAGGCGTCATAGGAACAGCCCATATGAACCGGGAATATGTATCGATGACCACATGAAGGGAAAGGTTTGTTGGGAAATAAGTTAGTATGAGTTATATCCATCTGCCACAATTGGTTTGTCTGTAAACCTCGAGGATTTGCTCCTGCTACATGAGATGTACAATGTAAAGGAGCACAGACAGGACAGTTCGCGGACAATTTGTCTAGCTTGTCTCCATGGGATGCCATGGTGTACATGAAGGCGGCGGGCATTTGTATGTAGAGTCTGGTGCTCTTCCTCAGCTGATTTAAATACTGGTGCTGCCAAGAGATCTGCTGCTTCGTTTCCTCGAACCATTGGCCCGGGGAGTCGGCTGTGAGAACGGATGTGGGAGATGTATATAGGGAATGTTCTATTTCGGAGGAGATCTTGTAGTTTATGGAGCAGCTCCTGAATTATAGGATTATGGGCATTTAAAGAAGCAGTGACAATTCCAGGAAATAAACCAACTACATATGCAGAATCACTCACCACATTACATGGGCCAGATACATGGGATAGTAAATGTATCAGGGTGGCGGAGTTCCACTTGTTGGGCAGATTTATAATTTGTATGCACAGTAGTGGTCAACGAAGGACCTGTAATTCCACCCCTTCCTGATGAGGAGCCATCAATATAATACACTGGAGCATCAGGAATGGGAGAGGAGCGGACAATGGTGGAAATTATAAAAGGTGTCCTTTTCAGAAATTCCCAGGTTTTTCCAGCTGGGTAATGATAAGATATTTCTCCTGAAAAATCTGCTAAAGCTCTCTGAAGGATTTCACTGAGTGGTAAAACAGCTTCAATTTCTTTTTTAGGGTCAGGTAGTACAATTACATGGGGATCATGTCCAAGTAATACTTGGGTTCTTGATCTTCCCTTAATTATAAGGTTAGCTATCATCTCAAGGTAAGGTGTAGCAGTGCGATTCTGCTTGTTATGTAAGTAAACCCATTCCTAACGGTCCAGATAATTGGGCTATAGCAGCAGTTGGAGACTCGGGAGTGTTGAAGACCAAGAACCATACCTTTTCTCCGGGATTAAATCTGGAGAGGTAAGATTTTTGAAGCCGATTCATGAAAAAATCTAATTCCTCCTGAGCTTTAGGAGTTAGCTGCCTTGGGCTATTTAAAGCAGGATCACCTTCAAGGGTGTGGAACAGGTTACTGAGCTCACAGTTAGGAATACCAAGGGAGGCGCACCCAGTTGATATCCCCCAGCAGTTTTTGAAAATCATTCAAGGTTTTGAGCCTTTTCTGACTAATGGAGATCTTTTGAGGGCGCACTGTAGTGCGGTCAAGAACATAGCCCAAATATTCATATGGAGGCTGCATCTGGATTTTCTCGGAGCTACTTGTAAGCCAGCCTCTGGTAAAACTGTCATTACATCATTATATAAATTCTGGAGATCTCTGGAATTATCACAAGCTAGCAGGATATCATCCATGTAGTGGATGATGTATGCACCAGGAAATTTAGCACGAATGGGTCGCAAAACCTCATCAACAAAGTGTTGACACATCGTAGGTGAATTAGTCATTCCTTGGGGCAATACTGTCCACTGAAACCTACGTAAAGGACCTTTATGATTAATGGAAGGGACTGAAAATGCAAACCTTTTCCGATCATCTGGGTGGATAGGTATGCTGTAAAAGCAGTCTTTTAAATCTATGATAATTAGCGGCCAATCCTTAGGAATAGCTGCTGGAGAGGGAGCCCAGGTTGTAGGGCTCCCATGGGGACCATAGTAGAATTTACATTCCTTAAGTCAATCAGCAAACGCCATTTGCCTGATTTTTTCTGTATTACAAAAACAGGAGAATTCCATTCTGAAAGCGTTTCCTCAATATGTCCTAATTTCAGCTGTTCTTCCACTAGATTTGTTAGCGCCTCTAACTTTTTGGTATTGAGGGGCCACTGTGGTGTCCATATAGGTTTGTCAGACTTCCACTGAATGCGGATAGGTAGTGGGCGCTTAACCACAGCGGCCCCAATTAAAAAGGGTTACTCCCGGTGTTAGGCTTATTATGGAGAGCTGGAATTGGTGCTCGACGGGGTGGGACGAGGTATGTGGATTACTGCCCCCCCACTGCTCCAGCATGTCTCGACCCCATAAAGTTAAAGGCATAGGGGCTATATAAGGCTGGACCATGGCTCACATTCCCTTCAGGGCCAATACCACGGCAGCCACCTGGCACTCTGTCGGAGAAGAGAGGAGGAGATATTGCCTACCCCGCTCAGGCTATGGGACACTTTCTTTAGGGCCCAGTTAGAGGGCCAATACTTGGTGGAGATTATGGATATGTCTGCCCCTGTATCCAACATGCCTTTGAATTTCCTTTTATAAATTTCGATGGGTATAACCGGCCGCTTGGCCTGAGAAATTCTGGCAGTGTACCCAACTAGATAGTTAGCAGGTGGCTGGTGGGCTTGGTTCTGTGTGGCTGCATAACCAACAATGAAGTTGGCAGAATGGTTGGTACTGTTTAAGCCACCAGCTGTAGGGTGTTCGGACTTACTACGGATCCTCAAAAAATAATAATAGTTTAGCAAGTGGTTCCCCTTTTTTAAAAGTCCATTTAGTTGGCACAGATATTGACAGTATTATCTCTCCATGAGATTCAGGATCCAGAAGTCCGAAATGCACCATAATTCCCTTAAATTTCAGCCAGTCGCTCCCCTGAATTAAACCCATACTACCTGGGGAGCAGGTCCTTTTATCCCTGTTTTTAGCATGTAGGGGTCTTGACTTGGGTATATTGTGACAGTCTTAGGGCAGAGAATGTCGAGACTGCCACTGCCTGATGGGGTAGGCCAGAGAGCATTTATTGACTGTAATTCTGTGGATTCTGATTCGGAGGATATTGGGCAGGTGGAATGAAGGAGAGTGCCCCTGGATTCAGCTGGGCCTGGGGCTGGCCCCCACCCAGTTTCCCGCATTAGGGGGAGGCATAGATGTTATTTGAGCCTGCGGAGCTTGTGGAACCTGGGAGGGGGCCCATGTAACATTTCCTATAAAGGGATTATTAGAATGTTGCCCTGTATTGATAATTGTAGAAGATGGGCAATCTCTACGGGTGTGTCCCTTCTTTCCGCAGATAAAGCAGGTTATCTGTCCAGATGAAGCCTGAGGCTGACTTCGCCTCCAAGACCGACAGTCTCTGGCCCAATGTTTTCCTTTTCTGCACCTTGGGCATGGTCCAGGTGGGGCCCTTCGAGGGGTGGAGCTGCGATTATTAGAATAGTTTCTCCGATTATTGTTTATCCTTTGAAGTTTATTGTTTCTCCCCCCTAGAGCTGTCTGACTTGTTTCTCTCCCTAGAGCTGTCTGACTTGTTTCTCTCCCTAGAGCTGTCTGACTTGTTTCTCTCCCTAGAGCTGTCTGACATTTCATCCCTCTCCTGATCCTCCTGCTGTATGGGATAAGCCTCTATATCATCCTGTGTTTTATGGGAGGTTAAACCGACATTTCTACAGGCCTTTAGATACCCCATGAGGTCAGCCTTTTCCCTAATACCATATAGTAATGCTCGACATTTTTGATTAGCATTCTCATATGCTAAGTTTAGTTTTAGGATTTCTTGAGTGGTTGGGTCTTGAACCTGTCTTTGGATTGTTTCACATAATCTCCCAACAAAATCAAAGTATGGTTCATCACGACCCTGGTAAATTTTTGTATAGCTACCTAGAAATTCTGGGTCGGAACCTACTCTTTCCCACGCCTTTAATGCTGTCTCCCGAACGAATTTTAAAATAGGTTCAGGTAATGTCGCTTGTTTTGCTTTGTTTTTCCATTCACCTTCACCTTTTAGCATGGCAAAAGTTATAGTATGGCCTGATTCCTTTTCTCTTAAAGTGTCAATATTCTGGTTAACCCCATCTGCATACCACATATGCCATTGCATGTACTGTGATTTGTTTAGACAAGTATCGGCTACCGTTTCAAAGTCTCCCAATACCCACTGACTACTTTCGCTCCAATCAGCTAAATATTTTAAAGTATAAGGACTTGATATTCCAAACCTGTCGCAAGCCTTCCTAAACGGGGGTTATTGCCTCAATTTTTAAGTCTTCATGAATCGGTTTTACTTTATCTTTAGATTGGTCATGAGAAAGATTGCTGGGCTTTGCTCTTTGACTCGAGCTAATCTGTTTCTCCCCTTCTTCCTCATCAGAGCTTGTAGTATCTGGCAGAGGAACATCTACCCCATTGAGGGTATTAACTCTGGGGAGATTTTCAGCTTGGGAATTTGCCTCCTCTGGGTTTTCCTGTTCCTCCTCTAAGTTATCAGCCACATTAGAATTCTTTTTAAATTTTTTTGCTGGGAATGTATACACCTTTTTCAAGTCTACAGTTTTGGGGCGTGTTTGTGAACGGCTTTTAGTTGGTTCACGCCTCAGTATTGGGTATGCGCTAGGTCCTGATTGATAAGTTATGAAATCAGAAATCTCCCTGCGTAACACATCCATTTCTTGGTTTAAGTTTTCAAGTTTCCTATATGTTTCTTCCTTTTTGTTCTTTCAATCTTATGTGTAACTTCCAAACCTCCTCTTTCTGTCCATCTATTCTATCTCTCTGTCTGTCAATTTCTTCCTCTAAGATAATGCTGATTTTATCGATATCCTTCTTCTGCTCTTCAAACTTTACTTCAAATTTTAAATCCTGTTTAATAATTTTACTTTCCTGTTCTTCTAATTTTTTCCTTGAATTTTAAATCCTGTTCTTCTAATTTTTTCCTTGAATTTTAAATCCTGTTCTTCTAATTTTTTCCTTGAATTTTAAATCCTGTTCTTCTAATTTTTTCCTCAAATTTTAAAATCTGGTTAATAATTTTACTTTCCTGTTCTTCTAATTTCTTTTCAAATTTTAAACTCTGTTTAATAATTCTGTCCTCAAGCTTTAAGACCAGTCTACCTGTAGCTTTATGATCCTCACTTATTTCTTCAATCGCTGAGTAAATCTCGTCCCTTAAGATTGCATTCAATTTATTACTTTCCTCCCTCTCTCTATTAAACATTGTCCTTACGCAAAGGTACAGTTTAAAAATCGCAAGGACCCAGATGATTTGTGAAAAGATAGAGTAGTTCTCAGAAAGGAACTTTATAGACTGGGCTATGTATGGTTCGAGCCAATAAAAGATACAATGTATCTATACCATGAGATATCCATCATTTTACTCACGGTTCGGAGGCAGATGATCTCTGTCCGATGATAATTAGACCAGACGATGTTCGTGTTGCCCACACCAGGGACGCCAAATGTCGGGGCGCACCGCCGGGGTCCCCGACAGTGCCGGGAAGCGAGTTCCCTTCTACCTCCGAAGCCGGCGAGGAATGGATGAGCACTCAGGGATCCGATGAGGTTTTAAAAGACTTTACTTATCACAGGTTCAGGCATACAAATCAGCAAAAGGAAAAACCCGATGCTTAGGATTCCAGGCTAGAACCCCAGCCACGTGTAGGCCAAGATGGCGACCACCACGTGCAAAGGCTTTGGGAAAGGAGAAGAACACTTCCAAGCAGGGCGACAGCTCACAGCGAGCACAGCCCCCAAAGAAGCGCGGGAGAGTGAAAACCGGCTAGTTTATATCCCTTCAACTCAGACCTTCCTCCCATTGTTATGGAAAGCAGGGAGTGTTAAATGTCCTTAGATAATCCCTCCCTGCACCTCACCTAGGCCCTTTAGTGTGCTAATGCAGCGGCCCTTAAAGGAGTCCTGCAACCAACTATCTAATGTTCCAAAACAAACAAAAATAATAATTTGAAGTTAACTTTTCTTTATATAAAAAATACATAGTTGTTGAAAAGATTGTATATTTTGAGAGATTCAAAATATGATATATACTCTAACTCTCTGTTTTATATGTAGGAAAACCTAAGAAAAGCAGAATCAGAATCAATATCTTGTCATTTAGTCTCTGTCAGTTTATTATGTAGCACTGAATGATTTTTCAAAGTAATTATTTTAATGCATTAAGGCCAAAGGTTAATCATATCATTTAAGGAAATAATACAGTAATGATATTTTTAAAAACAATGTTTCAATTCATTCACTAAATGATAATATAAAGTCAAAAAGGTAATTATCTTCCAGTTGCTCTCACATATTTTTATTAGGGAGGTTTGTTTGTTGCTTTATAAGAATTGAGATAGAGTTTATATACTCAATTATGACATCAAAACATAAGATTCATTGATTTGAAGATTTGTTCAGTTTTATGCGGGTTATTTTTTAAATTATATTAACCAGCAGTACAAATTAACTGAGAAATTTTGCTTGGGGAATATTGGAGTCCCCTACAGTATTAAAGGAATGAGTTCCCCTTTTATTTCAATTGCTGGCATTGAACAGACAAAATCCATGAGTTCAGAACAGTTCCAAAAGGCTTTACTTATCACCAAAAATTAAAAAAAAATCTGCTAATATAATCCAAAATGGGGGAAACTCACAAACCTCTAGCTTCCAGCCAAACCTCTGACCATGTGCCTAGACTTAGATCTTCCACCAAAATGGATGACTACCAAAATTCCAAAGTAATCCAAAATATCATCTAATTTGGGCTTTTATTCACCAAAAGCCCACCAAAGGCTTCAAAACAGCCCTTCATGTGCTGGGCTTTCCAGAGACAAAAACTAGATTTCTTATGCAGATCTCCAGGTAAACACACCTAGCCCAGGTTTAAACAAATGCTAATTGCCAGAGCACCATAGAGAGGGGGCAAACGAACCTTAGAAGAAAGGCAAGTCAGTATTTAATAAATGGGAATAACATTTTAATTTCTAAATTATGCAGCCAGAGGTATCTCTAAACTACCACAAGGTATATATCTCTTCCAGAATAATTTTGCCTATTTTGCCTTCTGTTATACTGAGAGTGATGTTCACTTGCATGGAGGCAAACTGAGCATGCCTCTTTGATGTTAACTGAGCTTATTTTAATGGTAGATCCATCACTGCCAGGTGATGGGAAAACTCTATGATGAAACTCTATATGTGGGGGCTGAAGCAATAGCACAGCGGGTAGAGCATTTGCCTTGTACATGGCTGACCCTGGTTCCATGCCTGGCATCCATAGGGTCCCCCGAGCACCACCAGGAGTAATTCCTGAGCAAAGAGCCAGGAATAACCCCTGAGCATCCTCGGGTGTGACCCAAAAAAGCAAAAAAATAAAAAGAATTATATGTGTAAAAAGTCCTGCATGGGGGCCCATGGGAGTTATGAGAGAAATACTGGGACCAGGTAGCATTGGAAAATTATAATGCTATTTCAAAGTTATTAAAGTCAAACTGCCTTTTCCAGTCCTTCCCTAATCTCCTATTGTGATTTTGCACCATAGTCCAAAGGCAAAATGCAAATGTCTTTTAGCAAATGCAAATGGTTTTAAGCTAGTAAAAACCCAGAGTTGATTAGGGCATGTCTGCCAACAAAGTTTTACTTCTGTTAGTGCTCCATGAAAGAAAATCCTGATATTTGTGAGTGTATGATAAATTGTAAAAATTTTAGGAGAACTAATGTATTGATCTATTTATATGCTTGTAGTTTGTCTATGTGCTCAACTACTCAATGAGCTTTTCAAGTCAGGTTCTTTATGTGGTATTTAGTGGAATAGAACTTGGGGGAGGCTGATAGCAGTAGTTGGAGGAATTTAAAAATAATCAAGCCAGATATAACCTTGGAAAAATAATGGTGAATTGATATAATTATAAAAGCCATTTAGACAAAATCATTTTTTAATTTCCCTACTCTTTGTTAAAACTAGTCCACTCAGACTAATTAATATAATTTCCTTGCCTAAATGTGGAGAAACATTTAAAAGCTAGTCGTTTCAGAAATAATTTGCTATGCTCTGTTTGGTTGAATTTTTAATTCATCAAAATTTAGTCTGAAAAGATCATAGCTATCTGAAATGACATAGACCCTGACTCATTTCCTAACATGGGGGATCCCTAACAAATCTAACCTTACACACAATGTGAAAGTAAGATTGTACTCACCACTGAAGGATTTGTGGGCTAGAAGAAAGGAAGAGTATTTCTTGGGAAATAGCTTTTGTGAATTTTAACTGCCTTGCAAGCTTTAGTAGTTATCTTCTTAAAACCCTGTACCTCTAAAATATCATAGTATTTCATTGTTTTGAGAATTGGGCTTATTAAAAGTGCAATTAACTTTACAATTGCATTACACATGGATTTCTTTCACAGTATTTTGACGTTTTAATTTAGCCTGAATAGTTTTCTCCCTAGAGTTTTGACAAGGTTGATTTAGCCTATTCCCACCTGGATCTGGACTTATTCTTTGCCAAATATATAGACTTAACACTGGATTGTGAGTGGATACTGCCCTGTCTGTTCCAGTAGTTATGATTCAATGAATCTTAACACTGTCTGACTTATATTTTTTAGAACCTCCATTTCATAGTAATATTGTCTTTTATCTCTGTATCTCATCCCTCTCATAGGAAGCAGCATCTATTAATATTTCTCAAATAACTTGCTTTACATAGTCTAGAAGCAATTCTCTATGAACTAATCAGAAAAGCTCCTTGATCCTATTATAGCTTTGATCATACCTGTCTAAAAATAAAAAGAATCCACTCTGATTTTGAAATGTATATTACTCTAAAATGTGTATTACTCTGAAAAAAATGTGGTTTTATTCTGATGACTCACAAAATTATTTCAGTTTTACCTTTCTGTTCTTCAGGTATGCTCAGCTCCTGCCTAAGTTTTAATCAACAGCTTTGCAGGAATTTGTGTTTATCTTTGATGTTCAATGATGAGGGTATATTATATTTATTTATATTAAGTATTCTCACTTCTTATAAATCAATGTCTGACAACAGCTCTATTTTTCTGAAGCTGAATATCTTATGCATGCAAGTTAAGACAAAATGATGAACTTGGTCTACCCACTAATAACATTGCCAGCTTCTTACCTCATAAATGCAGGCCCCATGTAATTTTCTGACCTTGTGTCTGTTCTCTGGGGCCATGTCTTTTATCTGGAACACAATCTACTTGCCTAAGGTCTTGTGCTGGTTGCAATGTAGATGTAACCCCATGAGCCCTTAACTTCCCACTGTGATGGAAATTGTGAGGTCTCCGAGAATTAACTAAATCTAGGGAAACAACCTATTGAAATATGCATGAAGAAATTAGTGTCCTAAGGATGCTATAAAGCTTGTTTTTCTCCCTCTTTCTGTCTTGGGAGGACACAGTAGTGAGTCACTGGTCACTGCAAGCCAGGAAAAGAGCTTTCCCCAGACCTAAAACTGTCGACATCTTGATTTGGAATTTTCACTTCCAGACATCTGAGAAAGAAACACTTGATGCTTTTCATTCAACTGTCTGTGGTATTGTGTTCAGAGTTACTCTAAACTTATTGAGATGGACAGCTTTCCTAACTTTCATTGCTCCTTCTAACCGGAGTGCACTGTGCCATGCCTTTCCAGTTAATGTTCCTACCACTGTTTTGCCCTGTAAATTTCACTTCCTTCATAGATCTTCTCATTAAGATATTTAACTCCCTTCTAATACATGGCTCTGTGTAACCAGTGATATCTCAATGGGCCAAGGCTTGTGTTGCCAGGTCCAATTCCTTTCTACCCATCTCCATTTAGGCTCAATATATCTGTCTGCTGGGCATGCAAAGTGAAACACAATTGTAGGAGCCCTAGATGACTCAAAGTACATTTCTAATACACTATGGCTCTAGCTTTCATTTCACAGAATATAATAGCCCCGGTTTGTCTCTCTGATTGTTGATGCATCATCTGTACCTATTGGACAAATGATGACTACCTCTGTGCTGGGTGTCAGCTGTTTCTTTGCATTGTAGTTGAATTCTTCTTTCAGGAGACATATGGGCATAGTAGAACAACACAGAATGCATTAATAATTAAGGCTGGGATTTAGAAAGTGACACAGAATCATTGTTATATTCTGCTAGTTAAAGCAGTAATAGAGTTCATTGTGGAAAAGAGGTTACCACTAATCAGTGAACATGCAAAGAATTTGTGGCAAATATAGTATACTAGTTTAGTTACAGTATTCCCCGGGTTGCTAATTTGCAACCCCAGAAGAGATCCAAACCCATCCACTCAGACCCACAGCTGCGCTGCTTGGCAGGCCCCATGTGGAAGCAACCCATGGAGCTGACCTCCCAGTAAGGGGCTCTGCCATCCCCTGGCTGAGTCCAACATTGCTCCAAGGGTTTGCTCTCATGAGAGGGAAAGAGACCTTGCTGGCCGGACTCGGAGTGGAGTATTGGGCCCTGCCCTTTCCTCTGCCTCCATGCCAGTTACCCCCGGAAGAGAGAGACCCACCCACGCCAGACTCAGCTAATTTGCATCCCCGGAAGAGATCCAGACCCATCCACTTCAGACCCACAGCTGCACTGTTCGGCGGGCCCGCGTGTGGAAGCAACCCATGGAGCTGACCTCCCAGTAAGGGGCTCGGCCATCCCCTGGTCAGCCCAACATTGCTCCAAGGGTTTGCTCTTATGAGCGGGGATAGACCATGCTGGCCGGACTTGGAGTGGATATTTGGGCCCTGCCCTTTCCTCTGTCTCCATGCCAGTTGCCCAGGAAGAGAGAGACCCACCCACGCCAGACCAACATGTCACTTGGCTCGCAGCCACTTTGCAGCCGTAGCAATATTTTTATATGGTACTGAATTTTGCATAAGGTTCTTCCCAATTTCTTTCACATTTATACATAGTAAACAGTTATAGACATGTTTTAACTGATACCAGTAAGCATGGCAAGTAGCCAGAACAAACCACACATCATGCAGTTAATCATTCTGACCATCCAGACTCCATAGTTCCTCAGAGCTCCATCCAAGAGAAAACCTGATCTTCCCCCTTTAAATTTCATCAGTAAATGCTCAGATTGAGAACCTTCTACTGAGACTATACCAACTACACGGTAAAGCCTGGCAAGCTACCATGTTTTATTTATGTTTTATGCCAAAGACTAGTAACTATTATGGACCTCAGTTCTATAACCTGAAGAATGGTTTCAGTTCCTCCTGTTCCCGTAGCAAGTAGATGCCCTTGGGTTGCACTTGCTAGTGACAGGACTAATGGAGATGTTACTAGTGCCCACTTGAGCAAATCGATGAACAATCGGAAGACAGTGATACAGTTACAGAAGAAGATAAATTTTAGATTTTAAATGTAGCATTTCTAAGTTTGATTAATGAATCATACATTAATAGGCTTTTTTTAAAAAAAAGAGTATTTGAAGATAGACCTATAGCTTTAATTGAACAATTAGAAGAACAGAATTACAGTTAGAAAAATATGGAAAGAGAAATAGGTGCTTTTATTTTGTACTTGGTAACTTTGATTTGTCCATTAAAAACTCAAGGGCATACTAAGTAGACTCAGAAAATAAATTTTGAAGTTTAGGAGAGAGAGCTAAGTAAAGAGATATTTTCATAATGCTGGTATTTAAATTCATGGGACTGGATGAATTTCATTTAGGGAGAAGAGTAGGTGGGGGAATGATAAATCAATTGACTGAACCTAAGGACTATTCAGATATTGACTATTATAGAAATGAGGTAGATCTAACAAAGAACCAAGAAAGACAACCATGAAGTAAAGAAATGAGGACAAATGATGTCTTAAAACCCTAATGAAACTCTTTTAAAGAGAAGAAAATGATCAAATGGGTTAAACATAGCTAATGAGTTAGATGACCATGGAAATACATATAATCTTGAGGCCTGGACTCAATTGGACATCCTTATAGACAGCATTTCGTTTGAGTCATTGATGCAGAAACCTATAGGAGTTTCCACAGGAATAAAAACATGAGGACAGTAGGTAGAAAAGCATGAATTCAATCCATTACACTCTTTCCAATATGCCACTTGTCTGCCAAAATGAAATTCCTCTATTCTCACATTTGGCTTCTCTTTGAAAAAGAAGCCCTGGAGGGAACTGGGCATTTTTTATCAACTTAAAGGCAATTTCTGAAGTTAATGTTGTTTTACTATAAGTCTCTGATGTAAAGAATGTTTACTGAAATTGTTTCTGGCCCTTGAGTATGTGTCTGTTTCACTGCCTCTCATGCTGTTAAATATCCAGGAAATTTTATCACTTCATATTTAGATGCTCATTTGGAAGTGTTTTCTTGCTATTTTTTTCAAAGTAGCCTAAGGAATAAATTTCAGCTTCTTACCTAGAGGAAAGAATTTGCAAGAATTTGAACTCATATTTCCTCAATGACTGTAGTTCACCCCATTGTCTGCTGTCCTTCTAATGTGTCCTGGTGTCTCTGAAGGCATTTGCCTTACCCCTGTTTACTTAATAATGGCAAGTGTAAGTTTCTCTGGAAATAATTTCAGAAGACTTGACAGTGAGCACAAAGAGCTTGCAGGACACTGAACTGGCGCCTAGGACACCAAGGCCTAGACAGGGACTCGAGAGAATGAAGCTACTGCTTCTCACTGGATGAAAACAATGAATGAGACTCTGGTAGTCATGGGATGTCTACAATCTACATTGGTAGGATGTTCTCTGCCAGACATGGTGACATCTCAGAGAATTCCACCATGCTGTGGATGTCCTGGGGCCAGGGTAATAATACAGCATAATAATAAGGCATTTGGGCCAGAGCGATAGTCCAGCGGGTAGGACGCTTGCTTGCATGTGGCCAACCCGGGTTCTATCCCCAGCATCCCATATGGTCCCCTGAGTACTGCCAGGAGTAATTCCTGAGTACAGAGCCAGGAGTAACCCCCTGAGCATTGCCAGGTGTGACCACCCAAAACAGCTCCCCAAAAAATAAGGCATTTGCCTAGCACATGGTTGATGCTGGTTTGATTCCTAGCATCCCATATCATCCCCTAAGAACTACCAGGTGTAATTCCTGAGTAAAAAAAGGAGTAACACTAAGCATCATCGAATATGAACCCAAAAAAGACAATATAGTGGAGAGAGTGATAGGATAATGGGTAGGACTTTTGCCTTACATACAGCTGACCCAGGTTTGCTCCCCAGCATCCCATATTGTCCCCTGATCACCACCAGGAGTAATTCTTGAGTGCAGAGCTCAGGATATATATTCTTTTTGTATGTTTACATATATATCATTAATACATCTCATTTTATAAAAAGAAAACTATTGGAAATTAACTTGAGAAGGATATCTAATAACATAAAATGGATGCTTCATGTTTAAAAGGCAAGTTCTCTTATTCCCAGGACCAAAACATCAAAAACCCAAGTCCTGCCCATGAAGGAAGGGGCTTTTCAAAGACAAAACTCAGCACTCATATGTGGATCTCCAGGTAAACATACCTAGTTCAGGTCTAAACAGATGCTAATTGCCAGGCCCAAACCTCTGCCTCTCTGGCTTCTGTGCAAGGCATTTGTGGAGATGAGAGAATCACACCTAACAAAGGTAACTCAGGTTTTAATATATGGGAAATAGCATAATAATTTCTTAGCCATGAACATCATGCAGCCAGAGGTATCTCCAAACGTTGACAAGGTCCATATCGATTCTAGAGTATTATTGCATGCTCTGTCTTTAGTATTTCTGAGAGTCATGTTTGCTTGCCGAAGGCTGACTAGCATGGCTCCTTGATCTTGTAGGGCAGATCAAGACAGGAGTACCCTGACGTAGACAGGCCTTCCTGGTATATTTCTAATTGTCCCATGAAGAGGACCCATGGGGGGGTTATGAGAGAAATATGCTAACCAGCTAGCATTAGATTCATGATAAGAATATGCTACTATACAAAGAGTTATAAAATCAGACTGTCTTTTCCAATCCTGCTGCCAATCTCCTATTGTTACTTGTACAAGAGCTTAAGGCAAAATGCAAATGGCTTAGAGCTAGCAGATACCCAGAGTTCATTATGGTGTGTCCTCCGACAGTGCACGCACACGCACACACACACATACATATATATACATACATAATGTGTATATGTAGAAACCACCTAATAAGTTGAAGGTTGAAGGAGGAATTATTCTGTAGAAACAACCTGATGAATTGAGAAATTGAGGTAGGAAATATTGTTTGCATTTTGCATATGAGAACTTGAGCCTTCATGGGGCTTAAGAATTTTTCCCTCTGATCCATCTGATCTCTGCAGTCAGCATGAAGAGAGAGGCAGATCAAGTCTATAAAATTCTAATTTTAATCAATCTTTTTCTACTTTTAACTGTTCGGTGAAGTCGGGGCAATAGATTTACTTATGCCTCATAGTAAGAATCAATCAGAACCGTTTAGAAATGCTCTGTTTTATCTATGAAATGCTGTATAAATTTGAAATAATTTCAAATTTATAGAGCATGTTGTATGATATCTTGAATCCTCTGGTTAATTCATTTTTTTATAAAAGAGAACTATGTTGGAAATTAACTTGTGAAGGATATCTACTAATACAGGCTGAAGAACTTCCAATGTATATTTTAAGGCAGCTGGGTTTCAGCACTTTTACCTTGATCTTGTCTTTGAGATTCCTTACTTTTTAATAGGGAAATAAATGACATAGTAGTGACTAACTTGCCTGTAGCCAAGTAATTTGTGTATTTCCTTTTCAAAACATTTAACTGTAATAGTAATAATTAGCCAATAATATTATAGCATTTTCAGTAATTTTACTTGTCTGGTTTTTTGTATGGATTGTTCTCAGTTCATATATGCACCACTATTTTAAAGCTACAAACATCAAAACTTAAAGAAGTATATAGGGTTCAAGAAATAGAATATGTTGCTTAATTTTCAAAACAGATTCAGGTTCACATTAGACTTTACTGGCTAATAGGGAGAAATTCCCGAATTATTTCTCAGTAAAATGTAGACTTTTCACATCTATATGTGTTAAGTAAGAGAATCATATTTAATTTACAATATTATGATATGGGGCCGGAGCAATAGCCCAGACGGTAGGGCGTTTGCCTTGCACGCAGCCGGCCTGTGCCGCCTGGGTCTCGATTCCCGGCGTCCCATATGGTCCCCCCGAGCACTGCCAGGAGTAATTCCTGAGTGCAGAGCCAGGAGTAACCCCTGAGCATTGCCGGGTGTGACCCAAAAAGCAAAAAAAAAAAAAAAAAAAAACAATATTATGATAGTATTTTACATTGTTGAGTACAAAAAGCCATTTACCAGATAGACAGACAGACAGACAGACAGATAATAGACATAAACTTCTTTGGGACTAATTTATACTTCAAAAGGTGTTCTGATGCCTATGACCCAGGTCCCACATCACATATGTATTGCCCTCTTCAAAAGTGATTTCTGAGCATAGAGAACCAAGACTAGAGAGCATAGAACCCCCAAATGTTGCCAAAAGCAAAACCACAAGTTAACAAATAGAAAAGATGTGCTAAAGCTACTGCAGATTAGTGTAGTCTGTATATTCCTTTCCAAGGAAAAGGAAATAATAAGAAACAGAAATTTACCACTACAGATTTATACAGTTAAGTTTGAAATATTCAGAAGAATTTGAGTTGTTCTTGAGAAAGTTGCTTGGTAACCCAGAGCATAGATTCAACATGACACAAATTTAATTCAGCCAGTGATGAAATGTCGTAAATTCAGCAGATGTCTATCCTGCATTTTCTGTGGAGCACTTAAGGTCCTAACATATTTGGAAGCAGTACCCAAGGTATGTGTCCTCCATTGCCTTGGTAACTCCATGCTACAGCTGGATGGGCACCACATTTCTGGTAGACTGCATTTACATTTAGTGACAAATGGATCTATTTTTCAAAACAAAGAAAACTTACAGAAGAAATGGAGTTGAAGGACATTTTTGTTTGGTTTATTTGTTATTTTACTGTTTTACATCTTGTCTTTATGAGTCACAAGAGGCAGAAGTCCCAACTTTTCTGAATTATGGGAGTCCTTGCTGAGAACTTGATAAGAATGTTTCTTGTTGGGGGGGTCGAGCAATAGTCCAGTAGGGAGGGTGTTTACCTTGCACGTGGCCGACCCAAATTCGATCCCCGGCATCCCATGTGGTCGCCCTCGCACCTCCAGGAGTCAGAGAGATAGTACAGCAGATAGGGAACTTGCCTTGCATACAGTCAACCCAGGTTTGATCCCAGGTATGCTCCCTGAGCCTATCAGAAGTTATTCCTGAAAGCAGAGTCAGGAGTAACTTCTGAACATTGCTGGCTGTAGCCCCTATGCAAAAAAAAAAAATAGTGTGTTTATTTTTGACTCATGAAAAAAATATATATCACTTGTCACTTTTATCACTTGTCTTCTCGTTGATCATCGATGTGCTTGAGTGGGCACCAGTAACATCTCTATATGTCCTGTCACATGCTAGTGTAGCCCAAGGGCATCTGCTCACTCCAGAACATAAAGAGTCTCAAACCATTCCATCCGGTCATGGGAATGAGGTCTATAATTGTTACTGGTATTTGGCATATCAAATATGACACGGGTAGGGGCTGAAGTTATAGCACAGTGGGTAGGGCGTTTGCCTTATGCACAGATGACCCAGATTTGCTCCTCGGCATCCCATATGCTCCCTGAGCACCCTCAGGAATCATACATATATATGTGTGTGTGTATATATATACATATATATGTGTATATATACATATATACATACATATATGTATATATATGTGTGTGTGTGTGTATATATATACACACATACTATGTATATATATATATACATATACACCTGGCCTGCCACCACAACAGAGCCTCACAATAAGCCAGACTCGCCCCCTCCCCGACTCCATGGAGCCGCCATTTTCCACATCCGGACTTCCCTCTGGTCACAACTCCACCCAGCAGACTAGACTATCACAGCCCGGATCATCTCCACCCACCCCTGCAGCAGTTTTATTTCAATCCGGCCCAGGTATGCTGACCCAGAGACTCTCAGACATGGGGCAGAGCTGCTACTTGCCTCTCCTGTGCCCAGCCACTCATGAGGTGCCCAAAATGGATGGCGGGTTCTAGCCCTGGCCTGCCACCCCACAGAGCCTCACAACAAGCCAGATCGACCCCCTCGACTCCATGGGAGCCGCCATTTTCCACATCCGACTTCCCTCTCATCACAACTCCACCCAGCAGACCAGACTATCACAGCCCGGCTCGAGCGGCCGGTTCATCAATAAATGCTTTATTTAGAGGTGACTACAAGAGTATGCCACCCGCACGGCAAGCCTGGCAAGCTGCTCGTGCTGTATTTGATATGCCAAATACCAGTAATATTTATATTAGGTCTTTCCCATGACCTAATATAATGGTTTGACACTCTTTATGTTCCTGGTGCAAGTGGATGCCTTTGGGTTCTACTAGCATGAGACAGAACATATGGAGATATTATTGGTGCCCGCTCTAACAAATAGATGATGAACAGGAAGATAGCGATAGTGATATATATATATATATATATATATATATATATACATACATACATGCACATATATACATTTATATTCTGTGTAAAAACAAAAGTTATTACAGGCCTATTGATAAAAGTTTGATTAATAAATGGAATGTAAAGGAGAATGTAAAATATGATGCACCATCCCACTGCATGAATCAATGTTTTTAGACAGAAATGTTTATGTTCCCAAACTAGTGATATTTGTATCTAGAGTCACTTCTTTTTAATTTTCTAAAAAATTTGGTTTTGGGTTTTGGACTATACCCAGCAGTCCTGGGATAAGCATAGGGAAAGCAAGAGTCATAATTGCTGACTAACTTTATCCCCTTGGCCACTTTAAATGTTAGTGCTGTGGCAAAAGAAGATGCCAGTCTTATCAGTTCTCATCTTTTTTTTCCCTTTTATTTATTTTTATCAGGATGATAATTCATGTTTACCTCAAGTTTGGGGGAGTTCAATGTTTATAATTATGTTGAATTTAGATCTAAATAATGATAAACCAGTTTTCTTTATAAATGAAGATTCAAGTACTATTAAGAGTGTCATCACTTATTGTATTCTTAAAATGTGCCAGTTTTTATTATAAAAACTTTAAAGATAATATTTTTAATTCCTTAGAAACCAATGAAGCTGTAGAATCACAAATGTGATGATATTATCTACATGAATTTTTAATTCATGCTTATAGGAAGATAAGGCATCGTAAAACCAAGGAAATAAATATGTTCTCAAAACATCTCTTCCTTATTTTATAAATAAGGAAACTTTATTCCTTATTTTATAAATAAGGAAACTTACTGTTTCGTGTTTGTGCAAAAAACTAATATAAATTTTGTTCTCATAATATCTCAACTATATTTCCATCCAAGAGAAAACCTGATCGTCCCCCTTTAAGTTTCATCAGTAAATGCTCAGGTTGAGAGCCTTCTACTGAGACTATACCACCTACATGGTAAAGCCTGGCAAGCTACAATTTTTTTTTTACTTTTTATGCCAAAGACTAGTAACTATTATGGACCTCAGTTCCATAACCTGAAGAATGGTTTCTGGCTCCTCCTGTCCCTGTAGCAAGTAGATGCCCTTGGGTTACACTTGCTTGTGACAGGACTAATGGAGATGTTACTAGTGCTCACTTGAGCAAATCGATGAACAATGGGAAGACAGTGATACAGTGAATATCTCAACTATAGTAAAGAATATTTTCATTCAATAATGCTGTGTTGATTGGATGTCTATACGCTCTCAATGCAGTATACAGACTGTAAATAAAATTAGAACCCGAAGAGTGATTCCTGAGCACAGAGCCAGGAGTAAGTTCAGAGTATCTCCCATTGTAGCCCCAGAACAATAATAAAATCAATATTAGGATAACTATAGCTCTAAAAGCAAATGTTATAGAACTTTAGCACTTAAAAATTATAATCTTATACCAATTCTTTAGTCATAAGGATAATTTTTTAAAATACATAATATTCTCAAATTTAATGCACAGGATTCGATAGAATGAACTAATTATAATTAACTGTTCTTTATCAAAATTTCATTGAGTAGAACAAAATACAGAGAAGGATTTTCATATATATATATTTGATAAAATATATGTTTCATGATATTGCAACTAATTCCAATAAATCAACCACCACCACATAAAAATGCATAATTATGAATGAAGAATTTACATAAGAACATCCAGATTTGAACCAGAGCAAACTAAAAATAACAAACTATTGTCAGTAAACAAGGCGCATTACAATAATAATAATAAAGGCTGCTTTAGAGACAGACATGGGGCAGAGCTGCTACTGGCTCTCACTGTGTCCAGCTGCTCATGAGGTGCCCGGGAGGGATGGCAGGTTCTAGCCCTGGCCGCCACTCCAGCAGAGCCTCACAACAAGCCAGACTACCCCCCACTCCATGAGGACCTCCATTTTCCACATCCGGACTTCCCCCTCATCAGAACTCCACCCAGCAGACCAGCCTATCACAGCCCGGCTCTCGTGGCTGCGCAGTTCATCAACAAATGCTGGATTTTGAGATGACTACAAGAGTATGCTACCTGCATGGCAGAGCCTGGCAAGCTACCTGTGTTTTATTTGATATGCCAGATACCAGTAACAATTATAGACCTCATTCTCATGACCTGATGGAATGGTTTGAGGCTCTTTATGTTCCTGGAGCAAGCAGGTTCCCTTGGGCTCTACTTGCATGAGACAGGTTATATGGAGATGTTACTGGTGCCTGCTCGAGCAAATCGAAGATGAACGGGAAGACAGTGATACAGTGATTTATAAGTGCCTGCCAGAGTGAATAAATTTTAAAAACAATAGACAGTGTTTTATGGATCAACTTGATCTCTTCTATATTGATAGTGATATAATTTCCGTGACTACTATTTGTGAACAGTGTTTAGTTTAGCTTTCAGTTTAACATATACCTCTAACCCCAACAATTCCATTATATCAAAAAGTATTTTCTCACATAGTCACTGAAAACAAGTCAAAAATATTTTAGTACAATTATTTAAAATACACAAAAGTGAGAACTCTATCAATCATATCAATAGTAGAATAGATGAAGTTTAATATATTTATATGATAGAAATCTAGCAGAAAAGCCGAATAAGCTTTTTGCAACCCTTTAATCTTATCAATTAATAATATTTCATTACATTGAATCAAAGGAACCAGGTATAAAAGATGATTTTATGTATATAAAATTCAGAGTAGGCAAGATGAATACAAGAATTATGGCTGTTTTTCAAGGGATGCAAAGGTCAGATTATGTGTTGACATTCTTTGACTCTGTTTTTCTCTCCACTGGGGACCCAAGACCAGGGGTGTTCAAGCTCATGCATGACAGTGGACATACTCTTTGGACTTCTGGCTTATCCTGGTGCTTTCTGAGCACTGAGCCATCTTCTGGGCACATTCTCATTGGAGATCTCTATCAAGGATGCTAAGATTCCATAAGCATCTGGGATCAGTATCAGGATTTAAACTTCCATTTTTAAGCCATGGAGTCATTTTGTTTGCCCCCATAGTCTATTTCTAAAAAAGTATCTAAAATGTATTCTAAAAGCTGACTATGCAAGTGTGTTCACTTTGTGTAAGTTCCTAGCGACTTCCTCAGTAACGCTACTATTTTGTTCATTGATTTTACCTTGGAAATTAGAAAAAAAAATAGTGAAAAGAAGTGAGCCATAAATTCCTTGTTCTTAACCTTCTTTGGAGGAATTAATTTTGTTTATCCTATCATTCCTTTGGGCTATCTAGATAAATTTTCTTTGATGAACTATCATATTTTGTGGCTCTAATACACAGTGCTTTTTTTCCCCTGTGTGAGAAAAAACACATTTATTTCTTCTATTTTTTTTATTTTTGCTATAGTTTATTACACTGCCAATATCTTAGTATCTTATATGACTGTAACATGCCTATTTAATGTTTGTTTAATTATTCTGTGCTTAATATAGAACCATAAAATTGGATTTGTTTTGACTCTTGGATTTGAATTTCCTGAATTAAAAGCATACGGACTTCTATTTTTATTTAGAATTAAGGAGGAGATTATTAAATTCTATTTGTGTGACATACTTATGTGGTCTTGTAACTGTCTGATTGATGTAATGCTCATATGAACACATAGTGCAAACAGCAGCTGTTAATCTGTGGTACATGTGAGTTTTGTGGAGACATGCTTTTCAGATTAGACAGTAGTCAATGTACACAGCCTTAGAAATTTAGCAGGTGGGCTCAAGCCTCACAAAAAACACAATATTATTGTCTCTCACGTATTCTAGCTGATTCCTTTTCCATTTTCTGCCTCATAGATTTCCATGTATTCCTCTGCCCTACCTTCTTCTCTGTAAATGATCACTTTTAATGACTTTCTATTTTATTCCTATAGGAGCAAAATCCTTTGCACAATGTTCATTTCATTTTGCTCCAGGTTGCCCCAAAGAAACCCTTGCTTACAAAAAGGAGTAATTGTTGAAATCAGGATAAATGGGCCGGTTATGATTTCTTCTCAGATCTCTGATATGCATCTATTTTTATGGATTTCTTATGTCATACTATCAAAAATAACTTGTTGGAAGACAAAGCTTTCTGTCTCTTTGCTGCACATAAAGTATTCTGCCCTAGTCTAACTCAAGCCTGGCAGAGCATCAGATGGTATTTTATGTTTTAAAGTGCTTTTCCTTTTCCCTCTCTAGTCTTGAAGTTCTTATCTTAGTGGCAAAAAGATTTATATATATTATATTCATACTAAATATATATAAATATATTTATATTTATATGAACCTTCATATACCTAATCAAAGTATGTTGTATAGTCCAAAATATTGAGTGGAAGAATAAAGTATTTTAATGTTTTCCTTGAAATTATATTTATGAGTTATGCATTAAGTAATAGTTTTTTCATTTAACATAGGATTATATCAGGAAAAATATACATTTTCAATTTATTTTGTAAGTATTGAACTAAGATCAGTAATTTTGTGTGTCAGTTTGAGTCACAGGGTACTTAGGTATTTTGCCAAGTGATCCTGAGTATAGTGTACATATGACATGTTTTTTGAAGGAGCTTGGCATTCAAGATGGTAGCTGAGTAAAGAAGACTGTTGAAATGTGCATGGGTCTTTAAATCTACTGAAGTTAAGACCTGAATACAGCAGGATGGGGGATCCTCCTTCAAGTCAAGGAAAGTGACTACTGCCTCACAAATTGAGCTAGAGTACTGATTTTTTGTACTTCATTGTCACTGAAATGTTAGCTTGTGTTGTGTCACGAAGCTATCTAACTTTAGATGTATATTTGTACTCTGCTGGTTCTCGGGTCCTTACACAAAATGCAGCTGTGTTAGTGACTTCTGTCGATCGCAAGTCAGCCAGCTGTAGATCTTGGGAATTAAAACTTTCATATACCTAAACTAAACCTTATCAACCAAAATCAAAAAGAGTTGAATAGTAAAAGAGAGACTTTTATTGGTGAGAAAACTTAAACTGGGAAGCATGTCTGTCAGGAGAAAGCTGTATGGCAAGATTCAGATGGAGAAAATTTGTGTCTGAGTTAATGCATTGAGTAGAGTTTACGTGGTATAACAGACTATACATAATTTGGTAATTTTTTTTTTGCTTTTTGGGTCACACCCGGCAATGCTCAGGGTTCTCCTGGCTCTGCACTCAGGAATCACTCCTGGCGGTGCTCGGGGGACCATATGGGATGGCAGGAATTGAACCCATGCCATCACAGGCTGGCCACGCAAGGCAAATGCCCTACCCGCTGGTTGGGCTATCGCTCCTGCCCCAAATTTGGTAATTTTTTTATGGGGAAATGTAGCTACTGAAAGCAGGGCTGGGGGAGGCATGCAAGTATGTTTGAATAATGTACATAACGTTACATCTCAGCTATAGAAAACGGCAGAAGAGCATTTGTTGGGGTGTGTTGTTTAAGACGTAAATGAGAGAAAGGTGACTGTGCTCTTGAAGTGGACCAGTATTATCCTTCAGGGCTCTGGAATGTGATCAGAAAAAAGATTTCTGAAAGACCGTGTCTTGGTGCAATCTAAGGCAAATGCAACAAAATGGTTTCACCCACACTGGTTGTCATGGGTGTTAAATTGCAAGCTTACACCAGTTTGTTTTGACTTTCTTTGTCTTGCTCTTGTTTTGTGTTTGGTTTTGTAGCCATACCTAGCTGTATTCAGGACTTACCCCTGGCTCTGCACTCCAGTATCACTTCTGGAAGCTTTAGGAGACCATTATTAGGTTGTGGCAATCGATCTGGGTTGCATGCATGCAAGGGCAAGAGTCCCACCCTCCCTATATTACCTTTCAGGGTTCAATTTTAGCTTTCCTAAGCAAAGAATGCATCTGACTTTGATGTGGGAAAGAAGGGGAGAATTATGTTTTATTATTCTCTTTATAATTCTTTATATGTAAAATCCTGTTGCTTGTGTTTCTGTGGTCAACCTTAACTAATACAAGCACTATTTTTGAAGGTTTGGATCTATTTTGCTCACATGTTCTCTTTTTTTTTCTAAACAGAACATGGATGCATTCCAGGAAGGGTCCAACATGGTTGAAAATTGTGTATTCTGATGAGTTCACACTAATATGAGTCATAGATGACTATATTTAGCAGAGTGGTAGAAAAGGCAATATGTGTCTAAAGGATGAGCTTTGAAATTTTAACTAAGAAATACAAACTGGAATGATTTTGTGTTTTCCTTACAAATTCTTCTGGTCAAAGTTTGCAGTTTTCATATTGAAAGGTTATAAGGCCATGAAATCTCAGTTAGTCAAGCTCTCCACTCTGAAAATATTGACTCTTGAGAGAGCTTGTTTCAGATGACCATGGCCCATTCTATATTTGTGGGTGGTAACTTGATTGGTATAGTAGTTCTAGTATGAGAAAAATAAAGTACAGCAACAAAACAACCAGGGTTTTCTTCAGGAAAACATTTCATGGGATGGAGCAATATAGAGATAAATACACTTTGTCTTCCACATGGCAGAACTGGATTTGATTCATGCTAATCCAAGCTCCTCCAGGAGTGATCTCTGAGCACAGAGCTGGGAGTAAACCCGAATACTGCCAGGTGTAAACGAAAAGAAGGAAGGAAGGAAGGAAGGAAGGAAGGAAGGAAGGAAGGAAGGAAGGAAGGAAGGAAGGAAGGAAGGAAGGAAGGAGGGAGGGAGGAGGGAGGGAGGGAGGGAGGGAGGGAGGGAGGGAGGAGGGAGGAGGGAGGGAGGAAGGGAGGGAGGAAGGAGGGAAGGAAGGAAGAGCCAAGGGAAGGAAGGAAAGAAGGAAAGAAAGAATAAAGTTTTCCATGGCCTGTTTCTTTTTTGCCCTTGACTTTTGGAGAAACACCATTCTCATGACCATGACTTTCTGAAACTTCCACAAATCTTTGACACAAATCAATGCACCACCAAAGAACACACAAATATTTGCTTTGGTTAGGTAATATTTATGGGATGTGTTTTTGTCTCTGTAAATAGGAACTGAACCTTTCTTCAGGGAGGTGAAGAAAGACACTGAAGTAAGAACTGATCAGAAAATGCAAATTATAAGCCCCTCAGTCTAGGGATTGCTATTTTAGGCTCAATGCTAAAAGCTTTGTTTCTGTTACACTCATTAAATTTTCTAGCAATCAGAGAGGAAGGTGCTACTATCATGCTAATTTTTACATCTATAGAAATCTATGGAAAGATACTGGCTTTCCTAAATTCACACAAATTGGCTAAAGTGTAATTTCAAACTAGTTCTTTTGGAATCCAGAGACGCAACTCCTATGATACACAATTTGTGAAATATAAAGAGAAAAGAATGAAGAGAAGGGAGAAGTGAGAGTCAATTTAACTCATTAATTAATTAATAAATTGACTCTCACTTCCCCTTCTCTCATTCCTTTTCTATTATTAGCTAATTCATTATTTTGAAATGTACCTTTTGGCTGGAGCAGTTGTACAGTGGGCAGGGCCTTGCAAGCAACCCAACCGGCTTCATTCCCCGAACCCCCTATGCTTACCCTGAACACCACTAGAATAATTACTGAGTGCAGTTTAGGAGTAACCTGAGCATTGCTAGATGTGACCTCAAAAAACAAAAAATGAACAAAGCATAAAAAAAAAAAAGTACCTTCTATTCCAGAGCACTCAACAAAATATCAGAAAATGTAGAAGTCTGGTTCAACACCCATACATCCAAGGAACAACTACTATTTTATTTCCTTCAGTTTCTAAGCTGTATATAATCTTTGCTTGATTCTTATTCAACTATGTTTCTACTTCAGTTTCTTATTGCCTTACTGAAAATTAACCTTCAGTAGTTTCTCTGTTACTAAATTGTTTTGTAAACAACGTACTGTTGCAAGATATTATGCTAAGAAAATGTACCATATCTTATATACTAAGTAATTGTCCTCTACTAGAGGACAATAATTTGGGTAGATAATACAAATATTAACATCAATATGTGTAGAACACTGTTTTTGGTAAAATTTTTAAGCAATTTTTTTTCTTTCTTTCCCATGAAAATTTGGCACTATCTGGGGTTAGTAAAGCTAAAATAATCTAGTCTGAAACTTTAATTGTGGAACCTTTAAGAACCTCTCCCTGAGGGAAGCTTCCTTGTTGCATTGGACCAAAGGGGAATTTTAAGAGCATTTTTGCAATAATAAAGACCCCAATTCTTTGGCTTGACATTTTGCACAGTAGAAACATTTCTATCTCCAATTCTCTTGATCTTTATTACCCTACTTAGAAAATAACACCTCTGATGACACCATTTTCAGTGCATGCAATGTAATACTGTTTGTGTATTTATCAATTGTATATACTCTCCTCATGAATATATATGAGTTTCCTGCAAAACTACTAAAAATACAAACTGTTACTTCTGTTTCCTGCGGCATAAACCAGGTTCCAATACTCCTCATTGAAGCTGCTTGGATCCCCTTCCCAATTTAAATTGTTTCATTGCAAATAAAGTCCCTCTTTCCTAGTCAGCTATTCCTTTTCAGAGGATGCTAATACCAATTTGGGATTAACCTCTGGTCTGTGAATAACTAATTTATGTTATTGAGACAAAAATCATTTATCAGAGATGGACTAATGCTCAAACATAAGACTGATAAGAAAAAAGTGAAAAGAAAATGGTTGATATCATGGATGGCTCCTGTTTGCACTTCCTGAGAAAGGCTAGTTCAGGGACTCATAAAAACAGACATTAGATTCTGTCCTTAGTAGTTAATTCACCAAAGAAGATTTTTGTGAAGAAGGAAGGAAAGGTGAGTTAGGAAAGTTACCCAAAAAGGCAAAGTAAAACAGTATCAATGCTGCTTCTTCATTTTTTATATTGCCCCCTGCAGTAGGCTTTAAGGGTGATACTGATGTAAACACCTCTTCCAAGGCCATAGTCAGTCTGCCTTCACAGGGCCTCCACAAGGAACTTGAGCTTTGCTCTCCAACAATATGCAACCAGAAAAGTCAGTCGTTTTGAACATATTTTTTATTATAAAGATGGTATTTTCAATGTCTTCATATAATATCACTAAAACATTAAAATAAATGATAAAGTATATCCGATTCTAAACCTTTTATATTGATTTTCTAAACCCATCATAGTGCTTTATTTAGAATCTAATTTTTATCATTGGGGTTTTAAATAAATCAACTGTTTTCCGAGGATGTTTTAATATTTTGAGTCTTTTACTTCAATTGCAATACCTATTGTGTGAAATGCTACTTTAATATTTCAGAGTAACACCACCTCCTTATCCCTCAATTTATTTAAAATTGAGGCACCCACAGTGGTGCTTAGAAGCCACCAAGGCTAGAATCCGGCAAATCTGAGTTTACTGCAAGTCAACCTTTTGTAACACTACAGATTAGAAATACTCAGCTGAACCGGTACTAATTTGCAAAGTTTATGCTCTGTCCATGAGAACCTTTCTATCTGGCACATTCTGTTACCTTCTGTTTATAGGCTTTCAGCATATCTTTGAGTATAAATTCCAAAATAAGTCAGTGTTCACTTAGTATCTTCCTCAGCTGAAAAAGTTCCAATTTTCAAAATTGTATTTTTTCTTTTTGTAATATTATGATATCTTGGCTTCCTCATTTTGCATATATTCTGTCAAAATAGACATACACTTCCATTAATTTGACATTGTGATATGGTGGAGAAAAGAATCTGTTCAGGGTGAAATGTAATTGGAAGATAAGAAATACGCTTTAACAATAATTACAGTTCCTTTTTGCTGATATCAATCTATGGATAAAGATGTGGCTATGTGACTAGACTGGCTCTTCAATTTTATAATTATATCAGGATGCTCCTTCAGTAACAATGATCACACAACCCCCAGGTTCTTTGTTGATTGATAGATAGAAATTTACAAAGGCCATAGCTCTTTCATGGACAAAGATTTATTTGGGGTAAGAATGCTTCGGTATGGAGCACAGTGGAGGAAGTGTGGTAGATTCTTTAGGGTTGATTTTCCCTATAGGAGCTTTCAGTAGGGAAACAGGAGGGGAGGGACACAGTTGCTTGAGATTTATCTATGAAATTCCAAAAAAAAAAACATGCATTCAGCTGAGCATGGTTCTAAAGTGTGGCACAGTGGCAGTACAGAAAGTGCATGTCTAGTGAAGACAAGCCCCATGTGGCTTAATAAAATGGTAGAGCTGCCCATTGTTGCTTATTCCTCCCACCATCAGAAGGCCTGGTAACAGAGAGGCTGCTGAGTTTGGGCCAGGACTCCCATCTTCCTCCTGCGCCCTCAGTAAGTGGGGCACAGCCTATGGTAAAAGTCTGTTCCTGATTCTGTACTCAGTGATTTTTTTTGGTGGTACTCAGGAGACTTTATGTGGTGCTGGGAATGAACACTGGGTTGTGTTCTGCCTAATGTACTGTTGCTCTAGCCCATCAAGTCATCAAGAGTGTAAGTTAGGCTGGATCATTTGTTCTGGAGGCTCCATATGTAAAAATAAGCTGTTAACTGAATTTGAAGAGTGTTGCAGGACACCTAAAAGCCTAAGCCTCTGGATCTGCCCTGGATTGCCTCCTGCAGATCACTTTGTAGATAGGGTAGTCTTGAATGTAGCAGCCTTATCTGACCATGTATTCTGTACTGGCTGGTATAAATATGCTCTCATGCTACCACAATCATCGTGGGACTAGCTAGATCTTACCAGCATATTTGCCTGGCCACGTTGGATCTCTGAGTAATTAGACCAGAGAGAAATGCTGTTTGCGCCCAAGCAAGCAAGCATGGCTTCCTGATAACTCAAAGGCAACCAAAATACAAAACTAAAATGAAGTAGACAAGACTCTTTGTGAAGGCTTGAGAAATATTTAACTGGCATTAGTATTAGTCTTTGGTACAGACACATGCCATCTCAGAAACCCCCTTTCTACCCTATAAAGGCAATTCCAGGCAGATCTTCGCTCAAGACATTAGGTGAGGTGCTGGGAGAAATTACCTGAGGGCATTTGACCCTCCCTGCCAGGGGAAGTTACATTTAGCTTATAGCTCCTCCCAGCTCCGCTAGGAGGTTTTGAATTAGCTCTGGGTCCTTGTAAACAGCCTGATGGTCTCCTGAAGTTGCTAAGCATTTCTATAGAGCTGTTTTCCTATTTGCCTTAGATAGCCTCAGCCCAGAATGGGCTGGGGAGTTTGGGTGGATTTCTAGCTATAAAATAAGCTTTTAAAAGAAAGGAAGCTTCTCTTTTCCTTTGCCATTTTTGGCTTCCCTTTTGTTTTGTTTCTCCATCCTCTCCATTCTCTATTGGCCTCAACACGTGGTGGCAGCCATCTTGGTCTACACCTGGCCTGGGACCTAGTTGGGAACCTAAATCCCGGAGGGTTTTTCCCTGCTCTTGATAGTATATCAGAACCTGTGATAGCAAAAGCCCTTTTTTAAAACTGCATCGGATTCCTGAGCTTTCATCCATTCACCGCCGGCTTAGAGGTAGAAGGGAACTTGCTTCCTTGCACTATTGGGGGACCCAGCAAGCTTTCCAACAGAAGAGTTTCTATGGGTTGGGATTTTTGATGGCATGGTAAAGCAAATCTACGTAACCCTGATGGAACGTGGAAATGCGGCTTATTCCTTAGGTATGAGAGGTCTTTGAGGAAGAGGAGTGTGGAGAGATAGATGCCTGAGTTCTGTCGGTTGAAGTTTGGTTCCTTTGTGACTCATTCACAGGTTCTATCTTTATTTCAGAATTAAAACCTGCTAGAAATTAAAATTTAAGAAAAGCAAAAAAGAGAATAAAAAAATAAAAGAAGTGGTTCAAAAGATTATATCAAACCACAATCTCTGGAACAGCCAGGGTTGGGATGGAGCCTTGTTCTTCACTTAAAGGTTTGACCACCTGTCTGTCTTCGAATTAGCTTTTTGTGATGTCTGGAGTGTATGTCTTAGTAGTCAAGTTTAAGGCAGATAGCCTCATTATAAAATTGATAATTAATATATTTAAAAAGATTTGAGTGTTTGCAGTACAATTAACTTCATCTATTAATGTTCTATTTTTATTACCCTAACAAAGCTCCAGGAGTTAAATATACTTACACCATTTTGAGTAAAGATGGCTGATTAAAAAGGGAAACTGGAAAGTCCTATATGAAAGGTAAATAATAATCCAGAGTAGGAAGTGAACTCACTTGATTTCGGGCGGACTAGTTGTCATTTGTCTGTGTTCTGGGGGAGACCCCAGAGATGAATCTGTGGAGGGGTTTGTTGATAGATGACTCACCCTAAGAGCAAAAGAGTTTAAGATGGGCCTATAAGTTGATAGAGAGTTAGGGAAGGAAATGTAAAAGTGAAATATGAAGAGTATATTTATTAGCTCAAATGAGCTTTATAATGGAGGCTTAAGTTTTATAGATAAAGTTAAATTCAAATAAATTTATAAAAATTTTTATTATGAGTAGAGTATAGAGAGGTCTTATATTTGCTCGTACCATGCATTTTTCTACCAAAAAGGGTATTCACATTTCATTAACATTTTAAAAAATTAAAATGTCAAAGTAAAATGGTGTGTTTTTAAAACTGTGTTGAAGAGATATAAGCTGAAAATTAGTGGAGAAATAGTATTTGAAGAACTTTTAAAAAGAAGCATTTCTATATCTTTTATCAAGCTTCATTAAAAATTTAATATACTGGTTTTTTAAATAATTTTCTTTCCTTTCAGGAGTATAATATTTGCTCTAGGATTGGGGAAAGTTCAACTTAGTTACTTCCAGGTATTCTATAAACAAACAAAGAAAAGCTTCCTGAAGAGTATAAATGGTCTGAGAACCTACTGTAACTCTAGCTGCAAGTTGAAATGCCTCCCGAAGTCTTGTACGCAAAAGCTGTTTTGATCTATTCCTTCATAATTTAACCCCCTTCCAAAGCACGGTGTGGCTTTGAAATTCAAGCAAGAAACATCCATTATCAAGTGTTTTCAATGTGTCTTGTATGGAAAATCTAAACTGTGGAGGTAATCACCTCCAAGTTTATTTCCCCCCTCCACTCACAGATCTGGTTAGAGGATTTATTTTCGGACTATAGACTAGCTCCCATCCACATGGGCCTCTTTCATGTTGCCTGAATTTATGCAACCAGACAGTCCTGGTTTACAGAGCAAAAAGCCTGCAGTTGGGATGAGTCCATCTCTGATCACAGCTTTTATGTTATATAAGCCTGTGGAAGCTCCTTCTAATTATTTCCTCTGAAGGCTACAAAAAAAAAAAGAACAAACTGAGTTTGAAGAAATGAGGTAGATATAGACCTCCCATTTCATAGAAGTGTTGGGACAACATTACATTTCTTAAAAGAAGAGGAAATATGTGGAATAATAGAAATAAGTGTAAGAATGAGAGAAAAAGAGAGAGAGCAAGTGATGGAGGAGAGAAATAGATTTAGCAAGAGAGCATGCTTGATTTTATTGAGAAACAAACCTCGCCATTCTAACTGAGTTTCAAAATTGTCAGAGCTTGCAAACCAGGTAGGAACCATATATCACCTCATTAAACTTTGAAGCATATTTAGTAAAATATGGGCAATGACCAGTAGTTAATACAGTTTATGAGGGGTATACCCCCTTTTGTCTCTTGCTCTGTTTATTTTTCTGAAAGTAGCTTGTACTCGGCCAAAACTGGGAGCCCCGCCTCGTAAAAGGAACTGATGTGATCTCAATGGGCAGCTCTCACCTTGTCCACTCAAAATAAAAGGACTGCATCAGGGAAGAAAATTGCCAGCATCAAGAATGACCCTGTAATCATTTCTAAATCTCTGAGCTTTTGTGATACTTAATTGTCAAGACTGACATTAGCTGCCTAAGTACCAAGACAGTAAGAGATTGATGCTTCCTAAGATCTCACTGTAAGTCCCAGTGGGAAAACACTCTCTTAAAAATAAGGGAAAGATCCTGTTTGTAGCCTTTGTGTTTGTCGGCAGTATTATAAGAGTTTCTAGAGTCACTAGCAGCAGTTGAAGTACCAGTTTTACACGCTAGATGTTTGGTATTCCAGATGTGCTTCTGGGATTTATTAGAAGTTTCCAGGATTTGCTTCTTCAAATTTATTCACATGTTATTAAATATCTTTTTAGCGCTTGGCCAAGCATGGTATGCTATAAGAAAAGAATAGAGGGTCGGAGCCGATAGCCCAGCTTGTAGGGACATTTGTTTTCCACGGGGCCGCCCATGCGCTGGCCTTCGGACCCTCGGCATCCCATATGGTCCCCGAGCACCACCAGGAGTAATTCCTGAGTGCAGAGCTGAGAAACCTTGAGTACTGCTGGGTGTGACCCAAAAGCAAAAAAAAAAGTAAAAAAAAAGTAAAAAAAAAAAGAAAAGAATAGAGAGGTATTCCCTATCTAGAAATATTGGATAATTCATTATAGGGACAAATCCTAGCTTCTGATCCCATGGACACATAAATTCTCCTCTGGAGTTACAACTGGGTTTGGGGGAAGTGTTTAGAAAATAGCTTTAAATGTGTTTTCAAATAAATTTTTTGAAGTTTTTACTGATAAAAATTGAACTTGTGTACTTATTTTATATATCTATACACCTGCTGCATAAAAATTCTCTAATGAAAAGGCTGCATGTGAAAAGAAAAAAAGTTTCACCCTGTAATGTAAGACAGTGCAAGATAAAGACAAAACATGTAGCAGGTCTTTAGTCCGAGAGTAAAGTGTTTGGCAAGAGCAGGCTAATAAAGCCATACAGCGCTTACTAATGATAAGT